>CAUHTR010000419.1:0-136525 GCA_959609185.1 Schmidtea polychroa | reverse complement strand
AGTCCATGCTTATGAATCATGCAAGAGGTCATTTTCGGGTTAAGTCTTATTTTCGTTGAAATACGGGGTTTTCAAAATCTTTATTTAAAATTATAAAGATATGAAAGGTTTTGATAGCTAATTGTATGAAATAATGAAACCAGGCATACCATATTACAAAATAACCCCACGCCTGATTCGAAAAATGGGCATCAATCAAATTCTCTGAAAACAGTTGGACCTGGCAGACGAAATCATAGTAGAATAACCACAAGTTAATGGGAGAAGTGTGTTTCTGGAAATTCCGACAAGACTAATAAATGATTGATAATGAAGGGATGGGTGTAGAAGTTGACGAAAGCCAGTCACCAAAACGAAAGAATTATGTCGGACGCAATCTCACACAACAATGGATACTTGTAGGAATTTTTCGTAAAATGAGGAAAATATTTCTGGTGCCAGTCACATATCGAGATGTGGTTAATCTGCTCCTGATCATGACACAAAACATGAATTCAAATTCAACCATTATAAATTATATTTGGATATTCTACAATAGGCTCCAAGACGGATTCACTCATCAGCAAGTTGACCATATGTATAACTTCGTAAATCACCACACTGGAGCGCATATTCAGACAGTTGAATGAATGTGGCAATCAGTGAAATGACGAAACAAGAAGCAGAGTGGAATCAAACCGGACTTTCTAAAATCATAAATGAAAGAATTCAAGTGCGTCATTTCCTAGGAGATATGGATTCATTCGATCAAATGCTTCAGGATTTTGCAGACATTTTTGAAATGCTCTTGACTAACCGACAAGAACTGTTTTTTTAAAAGTGATATTATATAATCAGTTAATATATATTGTCGAACCACTTGATAAGACTGTGTTGCTATATAAATCTTTACGAATATATACATCGCATTTCATCATGCTGTTATAAGTCACATCATGAATACAAACCGTTTCCCTTCCTAAGAATGATTGATTCAAGTAACGATGAAAAACAGCAGTTTGCATTTCTTGTTCAAAATCAAAAGCAATGTAATACAATTTTTTTTTAACATCTCGAAGAATTTCTCTTTCGACTGTAGTTGTAAAGCTGTACCTTTTTTCTGTCATAATTTTCATTAGATAATCAGTTAAGTCTCTTCCGGCTAAATTAATTTTACAAATAGCATGAGATAAAGCCTTCATAAATTTAAATCGTATGTAGTGCACCATCTCCGAAATGTTTCATAAGCTTAGTTTCATCATCAATTTCATTGTCAACACTAATGAATCCGTATCAATTATCAATATTCAAAGCGACTTCCTTTTTCATCCACGTTGTAACAAAATATTTGAAAGTAATAGAAATGATATTCACTAATTGAAACTTTTTTTTTAAAAAAATTACAAATTGCGACTTTTTAAGCAACCAAAAATGAAAATCATAAATTCCAATAAAATCACGTTCTATAGAGTTCCAGAACAGAAGCATTTAAAATCCAAAAACCAACCGAAAATCATTGTGCACACAAAGACGCGAGTAGTTGGAATTAATCAAAAACCATAATTATCAAAACCATAATAAAAAGATGATAAAAAATGTTATTATTACGTGACTGTTTGTTGACTAATTTTTCTTGAACACTATTTGCCAGAATTCCATAATTGAATACCAAATTCATTAAAATAAAAGGTTTGTTTAAGGTAGGGTGCCCTATTATGATAACTTTAAGGTTTTCGGTGCTTTAGGCTTAAAAATTCTAAGGCAGTATAAGTTTTTAAGCAAACATGTAACTAATTTTTTACACTTTACATAATTTCCTTTCGGCATAAAGGTTACATTCAAAGTGCCCATATTATGCACATTTGTCCTAAAGATGGGTAACAGCGCCAATATTAAGTTTGGCTGGTGCTCATAAGTAATTTCCAGCCGCCATGAAGCAATCATGAAGAACACGAATAGGAAAGTAATACTATGAAGTTAACAATGTAGTGACCAATGACATAAACATAATTCATTCACAAAATAAAAGAAAAATATAAACAGTAGACTGCAACGCATATCGATAACTAAAACTTTGCATAAAAACCAATTCATAAACATTGGCAAAGTTAGTAGTCCGGATGCACATATCAGTTACTGGAAGCACCCACGACAGGTAAACTTAATGACATCTAGGACGCCATTTTCTTCAGCACATGACACTTGGAACCAGCTGCCACAAATGAAACAAGACGACCAGCCTTTGACAGACTTGGGATCATCCTTTTGCTGATATCTGAACTTCCGCTATCGCAGGGTGTATTTGACTTTGATTTCGGGTTTCGGTCCCGTTGTAACTGTTGTTTCTGTCTAGCTCTTTCAGCTTTGCATTCTTTTCTCTCTGGAATTTTTTGGGCCTGCTCATCCTTTCTTTTCTTTATGATTTCTAGTTTTTTCTTGTGAAGGAAGACCGTAATTTTTTGCACATATTTTTGCGCTGTGTTGATGTTCTCACTTGCCTCATTTTTTGAATTACTAGTAGACGACATCTTCTTAAAACGCAGTAAACTGACAAGATAAAATAGAATTCTTGATAATAAAACAATTGGCAAAATGAAATTGCAATACAAATTAATCATAGGCATTTTAAACCAGGTAAAATTGTAATTGATAGCAACTCTGGTAAGCTAGCCTATAATGAGTATCTTCTCATATTAGGGCTTGTCAATGTGACCATATTAAGCAGCTATAACGTAACCTGAAAAAGTACCTTGATACTCAGTCCAACTAAAAGTTAGCTAACAAACAGACAACCAGAAAACTTATATGAAATATGCAATTTTTGGACTTTTGCACTTAAATCGCGTTACAAAATAGTAAACCCCTACTTACTCGAGCAAACCTTTGATTTGTGGTCACATACAACATACAGATACACTCGCAAGAAAGGCTTTTAAATCACAAACAAATCTATCGGAAGATTTCAAAAACACTGAGCTATCGAAAAGCCAATTCAACTGTAGACGATTATATCAAGACTATAGAGACAAATGTTGAGCGTATAATAAGGCACAAAATTACAAACAGTAAATAAACTGCATTTTTATTAAAATATTGTTTGGATTGTGAAGAAGGCAGAAGAGAAATTCAGTGTTACGAAATTACAGGTGACTTTATTAAAGTGAAACTATACAAAGAAGATAGGAAAGTTGACAATGAATAAGAAAAGAGAGGTCAAGTGCCAAATAAATACATAGAATATATTTTGAAAAAAAGTTGAAGAATTGAAACTCAATGAAAATGTAACTGCAATGAAAAAAAAGAGCTGTGAAAGTGGTTCACAATAATTACAACTCAATGAAGTATAAGAATAATTTCCAAAACAGAAAAAATTGAAATTTTCAGTAAAGAAAGGTCATATCAGACGAGAATGTTCAAATAATAAATGTTCATATTGCAATGAAAATGGACATTTACAATTTCAATGTTTTGACAGGTATGCTGGATAAAACCAAGTAAATTGATCTCAAAAACCCAACAATAACAGAGACAGTGAGAATTTTAGAAATTTCAATTCTAATAAGGAGAAAAGTAATGAAAACTTTAGGAATTTTAGAAATCAACACAATGATTGAGATTACAAACATACTGTCGCAGCTATGGATGATGAGAACTTACTAATGAAGGATCGATTTAATGACGAGTTGGAAAACTATCAAGTTCCAATCAAAACAGACGTGCTAGTAGATCTCAATAAAAAGTAATTAATGATAGCGATAATATGAGACTATTAAAGTATGCATGTGATGATAGAAAATGTTTGAATGAATGATTTGATGATTTTGAATGTTTGTTTAATAAAAATAATTTTAATGAATTTACATATTTAAATATTGATGATCCGGAATGTATGAACATAAAGAATGATGAAACTTTTGCAATGAATGAAAATAATAATTAGAATGAATTTAAAAATAATTTTAAGGATTTTAATGATAATTATTTAAATTTAATTAACTATAATAATGATGATGGTAGGCCATTTATTAAGTTGAACATTAATAATATAGAATTCAAATGCTTAATAGAAACAGGGGCTACAATTAGTGTTGTAAGTAAGAGTAGGTGAACTAATAAAAATTAATATCAAGAGTGGAACTTATAAAAAGATAAGTTGTGCTAATGGGAGCGAATTAAATATGTGGTTTTGGAAATATTAAAATTAAATACGATAAATTGATTATAATTGCAAATTTTTACATTCCAAATGAAATTTATCCAGAAATTATTTTAGGCATTTATATATTAAACGAAATGAATATCAGATTAATGGAGTTACATAAATGTAATAATATTAATAACATTAGAAATAATAAATGTTTACTAAGCTTAGAAAGAAATTTTGGAAATAGAAGAATTAATAAAAATGAATTTGAAACATTGATTAAAATGAAAAATATTTCACCGTCACAGGAGTTAATTAAGATAATAAAGAGCTTTCCAAATATATTTATGTTGAATAAATGGGGCATAGGCCTAACAGATATTTTAAAGCCTAATATAGAAACAAATTGTATTTATGTTTACTTGCCATAGGTAAAAAAGAATTGTTTACAGTGAAACTTTGACTCCAACTTTTATAGACAGATTTTCATGTTTTGGGGTCCCCTGAATCATCACGTTCAAGTTTGAATAAGGACCGAATTGTTTAAAACTAAATATTTGTGTTTGTAAATTAAAAGTTTTGTTGGGAAAGGAGCTGCCAAATGTAACCTTGCTAATACACACTCCTTTGACTGTAAATATACATAAATATATACCTAATTATATAATTTCAAATCAAATTTCAGAAAGATTCCGTAATGTTTATTTACAACATTATCTACATAATATGAACAAAAATCTACTGGAAAAGCCAATTAACTGCACCCCAGAAGTGAGTCCACTCATTTAATTTTTTGGATGCAAATTCTAAAATCTACACTAATTAGAAAGCTCGGTTTATAAAAGGTTTCAATCTCGATACTGAGCTGGAATTACGGGCTCCGTGGAACTCGGAATGCAGGCGATTACAGCAATGAGAATCGAACTTATGTACAAAACAAAGAATAATCTATCAAGAACTAAAGCTAAGGTTCTCCATTCCATTGAAATTAAATTTTTTCTATTATTTTCCTTTTGCCTGTTGACAAACATACGTATGTAACGTTTCAATTCGCGTACGTCATTTTCTAGAGTGGTATTACACCTCATAAGCAGAGGTGAATCCTCGGTGTCGGTAATCGGATTAGGTCGGGCGGTCATCGATGCTAGAGGAGTATTTCTGTACACAGAAGAGTATGACCGTAATGGTCTCACATTTGTCTGCCAGACGTTGCCTGGAATAGGTAAAAATATGAAATTAATAGAATATTTCAACAAAGTAAAGTTCTAATAAAAATTCTTATTCAATTTAATTTAATTTTGCACATATACTTAATTGTATATATCATATGAAATCAAATCAGATGTTGTATCTGTTAAGTTTTTTATCTCTTCAAAATTTTAACACCAATTTTCACAGAGCCTCATCAAATATCTATTGAATAATTATTTATTTATTTAAATACTAAAATAAAATACTGGATCAAAATCACTTGAAAAGAGCAGTGCCGAAAATTCATGAATATCAAAAAAACATCGATATATCTATTGATTCATAGTCAAGCTTTTTAGAAAAATACAATTAAAATAAAAGTTAAAAATCAGTTTATATTTTTAAATAATTTTATTGGATGATTACTTTATTTAAAAAAAATAAAACTCAAAAAATGAATGAAAGAAGTTCTAATTCCATGCTAACTGAATGATAATTGATAATTTGGAATTTTTAATGAAAGTGTCAAAGGCTAATCTTATAAGATATTTTTTAATTCAATTTAAAGTAAATAGTATAGGATCTATATTTTTTGCATTTTTATGGTAAAGTGGGATAATAATAACTTAAAATAAATCAATTACTTTACCAGGTCACCGTGACTTCAATGTTAGATGACTGATACAGTGATGTTTGTGTGTACGATGAAATGAAATAAGTATGTATGCGTTTATTGACCTGTATCAATAATAATTTTTGAACTAATAATAATCCCTCCGCGTAATTATAATCATTATAATTAGTGTTGCAATTACATGTTCCAATTTGGAATTTCATAAATTGAATATTGTATAACGTCCATTAAAAGTCATAATTTTAATTAAAATAATTTTAATGAATCAAAGAAAAATAATTTAAAGAGAAGAATACAAAATAAAGGATTGTTAAGAGTAAATAAAACATTGACTTCGTGAATTCTTGATGAAGTAAAAGAAAATTAAATAATTTTAACGACCTAACAGGGAAAAGATTTGACATTTCTTAAAAAGAATTTCTACTCTTGAAACCTTTTCGAATATGAATATTAATGATTACTTTCAGCTAATTCGTCATTATTGATGAAAGGGTTCGTATTTCGTGGGGATAAATCCTGTTGTAAAGGCGGTTCAGCAGTTTGTACAGGTGACGTTAGAAATTTATTGGAATCCAAGTTAGGAATTTTTAGTCTGCATTTGCGAATACATCCGTTTTCTGCACGAGTTAACACTCGGTCCATTAAATTGGTTTCATCTGGTAGTGGAATGTGCTGCCTTACGAGCAATAAACGGCCGAGTCCTTCCACGATAATCTATAAAACTTATGTTTAGTGATAATAATAATGATTAACAAAAATTAAAAACATGAAAATTCAAAACATCTGAGTGAAAATGTAAATGATACACCTAGCCTGGAAGTGTAGAAATGTTTCTTGCTTTATAATTATTTTGTTGGTATATGAATACATCTGTTTCTACCGTTTAGCCAGATTGACTGTAAGTATGTGTCTTAAACATATTATTTGCGGTGGTCATCTTTAAAATTGGTTATAAAACGAATTTAAGGCCAAAGTAAAAAGCACTTGTTATTCAGTTCTACTGTCAAAATGAACATTAAGCGAAATTTTTTTGTCAACGACAAGTTCACAGTGTAACATGACTGCAATAGCCGTCATTTTGAATAGAGGTCATTTTCAGAAAATGCTGCTATAGGTGTCTAAATGTACATTTTCCAACATAGGACTAGAAGCATTGTGTCACATCTGCAACAGTTTATTTTAGGTAAGGTTTATTTACTACCTGTTGCCATAAATAGTACAACTATGATTCTAACATCTCTAAAAAGTTCAAAACATGGAATGTCAATTTCATAACTTTACTCTTTCGTAGTGTCTGTCAACATGTTAAGAGATTTTTCAGATTTTACGAAGTTTATTATTTATCAATAATATTTAAACAAAGATTATGTTTTGATATCAATAATTTCTTGAGCAATTAAACATAAAAAACTTCATTTTACAAACATTCAAAACAGACGGAATCATGTTATCAATCCAAATACATAATTCTCCATAGATTTGTGTGTTAAAAAATTTTGGATTCAGAAATTATGTTTGGACTTGCTATATATACAAATCATGCATCATTCGATAGAGAAAAAACGATTTTCAGATAATATTAAAATAAAAATTCCAAGTTGTCGATTAAAAATAAAAGTAATAATATTTGCCATTGGTAATTTTAATTAAGCGTTATTCCATAATCACTCATTCACATACATACACAGAGAATTATGTATTTAAATTATATGTACATTTAACTATTAACTATTAAATACTAATTAAATACATATCGAACAAATTAACTAATAAATCATTTATTAACTTAGGTAATTAAATTTTGCTTGATTATTACTCGGAAGTGTTCTAAATAACTTATATTGAAGTGTCGGCAATAGTATTTTAACCCCCCCCCCATATACCCTTGCGACATGTTGAGTGTGACCAGTAACATTGCGACCAATAATCATAGGGGGACAAAATATCGGATAAACTCGGACTATATATTATTATTATTATTATTATTATTATTATTATTATTATTATTATTATTATTATTATTATTATTATCCTCAAAATATTATTGTTTTCAAATTAAAAAATTGGGAGGGGGGCTTAAAGATACTATAGACGAATTTTCATTATATATTGTTTGTATACATGATTTAATGTTGAAATACTTATTTATATATTAATCACTATCGTAAAAACTCATGCAAAATGATAATTTAATTATATATAATTATAATTTAATAAATAAATAACTTTCATTTAGCGTCTTATTTATGGAATCAGTCAATACCAGAAATATAATAATAATGCATAATAATCAAAGTCAGTAAAAGTTCACAAATTTTTGGTGGTTAATATAATAAAAATAGAATGACAACGTTGAATAATTGTTACAAGAGACATATGATACAATAGAAAACTGAATAAATTACCCGCCTCACTAGAATAGGCAGCGGACCGGCGAAGTCACCCCGGAAATAGTAGTTAATGACCAAAGCTGCTAGGAATGTCGACAAAGTGATCATAATCATATTGAGACAGAAATAGGCACCTAAATAGCGAGAAAAATAGCAATGTGTAAATCCCAAAATTATACCGATCAGTGGAAATTTCTTCACCGCACTCGGCGTTGATTCAGCTAAAAGCAAGAGGAGCACAAAAAACGCAACGAAAATGTTCATTCCTAAATTAAAAGATTATTCAATAATGCATATAGAATAATGCCAAATGTTTCTGAAACAAAAATTATAAAAATGATTATTAGAATACGCTAAAATTTTACAATTATGGTATATTTTAGATCAAGGGTGTCAAACCCTTCTGACCCTTTAAGCCATATAAAATTTTGCCAAAAGAAATTAGGCCACATAAACACGAATATTTTTTGGCAATTTTTATTACCATTATTTAGTAACTGTGAATACAACCGATAAAATCTGGATAATAAAAAAACACCATATTAATTAATTATAAGATAACGCCAATCAAACATTCTTTTCACGATATATTTCACGATACAGTTTTCCTGTCATCATCAGGTGGAATATAATAACTATACAAATAGTTATAGTTATAGTTATTGTATAGTTATTATATCCCACCTGATGATGACAGGAAAACTGTCGAAATATATCGTGAAAAGAATGTTTGATTGGCGTTATCTTATAATTAAATCATTGCCTTGTATGTTTAACTATATATTAATTAATAATTGCAATATTTATTGTCAAAAAGAATACAAAATTGCGTATTTAAATGAAATTTTTCCGATTTCTATGTGAAAAATATTACTTTTTAATTTAACTTTAGGCCAAATAGTAAAGTATTTTGGGGCGCGTGTTGAACAAAACTAAAGTCAAACTAAATTTTAAATGAAAAAAACATCGAAGGTGAACAAAAAGTAAATAATTTTACTAATTTTAAAATTTTATTAAAAATTTTATGTGATATGTAAAGAATCGTTGAAAAGATTGTTAAATCAGAAAATGAATATCTAATATGGGCCCGTCCATAAAGTACGCCGCGCTTCAAGGGGTGGGTGTAAGAAAATGACAAAGGGGAGAAGGGGGGTTCAGGCCATTTTTTAGTAGAATTTAATGGCTTTAAAGATATTTTTCAAAAATTATGTGAAACATTTGAATTAGTTTTATGTAAAAATTGTATGAAATGCGTATCAGAAGGATTAGGGATAGTATCCTAGGGTTTAGAGGGTTAGGTAAATGGTTATGTGTATGATCAGGCCGGTCGGATTTTTATGAATAAATAAAAAAAAACAATTTCATGACCCGTTTAAGTTCTCCAAGTGGTTAGTAAATAAAATTTATGAAATATTATATTATTTTTAGAATAAATTTTAATTAGGTGTTAATTAAAATTAATTTTTCTTCGAAAGTGTGACATATTTTAGGGAGGGGGTTCAAAATGGTCGTTTATACTTTATGGACGTACCCTATACTGTGGTCATGCGTGTTTTGAATGTCTTTAAATGATTTGGATGTTAAATTGTGGATATATGATTCCAAATGATTATATTAGTATGTTAAGTAACTTTGTTTTTTAAAAAAAATATTTATGGATTGTTAAAATTATATTAAAATTATTTTTTGGACATGAATCAAATATATACATATTTATTATTACTTTAAAGATAGCGTTAAATAAAAAAAGATAAAATAATTCGAACCCCTAGAGACCGAAAGTTGTAATTTTTCTGTCTTTTTCCGGAAAATCGAAAAGTTTGAATTCACATAAAAGTGGGATTCTTCAAAAACTTTTATAAAAAATAATCATTGATTAAAAAATGTTAGGAGTCTAATTATTTCACATTTGAAAATTTTTATTACAAAGAATTATCTTTCTTGTGGCACAATATAAAAACGTTTTTATTTACTTTTTAACAAACTCCGTAATTTTTTAATGTCTTGGACATGTTAAATTTTTTTAAGGCAATATCACATTCAATTAATTAAAATGAGAGTTTCAAGACTATAAATCAGTAATATATCGATGTTTTTTGATACTCAAGAAAATTCAAACTCTCTTTTTAATAAATTCAATGGAAAAAATAATCAGTGGTGAAATTGAAAAAAATGTTCTTATCATAATATCACATTGATTTCAAAGAAATAATATGTCAAGGGAATTCAATTTATCTTGTTGCTCAAGAGGTTTGATAACCCTTTAGATAATTTTAATCCCTTTTCCTATTATATTCTTATTCCATTTTCAACCATGTTCCTCCCCTTTTCAATAAATTCATCCCAATTCATACCCCACTTGAGTGGCATTTCAATTATTTCTTCATAATCAATCTCAGCACCTATCGGTCCTTGAATTTCATTTATTTTCGTATGATACATCATAAAATTTTCATTAAATACTTTTTGGATAGTTGTCATTTTATCTTCATTCATTTCTGACGCAAATATATATTTTAAATCTCTAGAATTTTTAATTTCTTCAAAAGAAATTTATTCACAAAATTCAACAGTAAAGTGTCACGGATTACTGACCGCCGAATGATCGAGTGTAGGATAACCGAAAGTCTACTCTATGAGCTTTATTTGAAAGATTATTCACTCAAGTTTTAACTAACGAATTTCATACGCGTCTCGGAATGTTAATTTATTTTTATTTTAAATTTATTTTTAATAAATTTTTAGGAATTTCTGAGTTGAATATTTGGATATAGCAAATACAAAGAATGCAGAACATGAATTATGGGATGATATACAACACACAAAATAATATGATCAAAATATTTACCTAACATCATTTTGGCCGGTGATTCTGGGGGTAGCCAAAATACTACAAGAGTGAGACTAGACAATAAAATGCATGGGATAACCAATATCAATACATAAAAACTTGGATTTCTCCTTAGCCGAACCAAGTAACGCAGAACAGGATAATGTTTATTTATAGGCTGCCCATTGCTGCTTACGTAAACCCGGGTTCGGTATTTCTTAACGGACTTAATCTGAAATGAAATAATAATTGATTAAAAACAACATTTATTTTACCTGTGTTTTATTACCACCCTCCAATTTCATCTTCAAATCCACTTCTCCATCAGTACGCCATTCATTGCTTTGCAAATAGTCATTGAAATCGATATAAGGCATCGAGACATTGGTGCCATCAGGGACCCACCAAATTATATCTAGTTGATGGATGTCATATGCCCAGGAGCCGAATTCAAGCATGCATATCTAATTTATATCCGATATAAAAATTTAATTTTAACATTTATTAAGTTTCAATATGAATTGACTATAACTAAAGCATAGACCCCACTGAAAGTTTCAAAAAATTTCTATTATTAACACGTTGAACGCGGCAATGCTAAAAAACAAATGTATTGTGCATCGTATACGATTCGCACGGCGTTCAACGTTTTAATTTTGATGCCAAGATCGTTTTAGAAGGTATTTAGAACTTTGACAAATTGTTAATTTGAAATATAAAAAGAAATATTTTTCAGTTTCAATTTTTTGTATCTTTTTTATATCTATCTGTGAATTCTGTCAGAGTGCAATTTTTGTAATAATTTTTCCAAAAAGGTTTGCACATTTTAAAGTTTCTTTGCATCGGGCTTTTGTGCAACGTAATTATTTGTTATCTTATTGAATGCACAAATAAAAGCCGACCTATAAAATAATTAATGAATGATACAATAAGCCTTAGCTACAAGTTTAAAATTTATTAAAAGCAAAAAAATGAGAATTTTCGATTATGAAGAGATTAAGGAAAACCAAATATATAATTGGTACTATATATCGCATCAACATCAACATACTATAATCGCATCAACATCAACTTTTCTGTTCTTCATAAATGTCCAAGTTCACCCAATGGAAATATCATATCGCATTCGCATTTCAAATTTAAAAAAGAAAATAAAATGTATTCAAAACTCTGAAATCATAACAATTTGTGGAGCAATGAACCGCTTCACTTCTATATCGAATGTTTTTTACAAATGATAAATTTTGTAAAGTTGCTACTGATATGTCTACTCGTCGTCGGATCACAGAACATCCAGTCAATGGATATGTAAAGAACAAAGAAACAATTACACTGAGATAATGGAGACTGCAATTAAATATTCAAACAGGCCGATAATAGGAGAGTTGTATTCAATAAAATGTATTGTGAAGCAAAATCTCCAAAACGCCAAAAATACACTTAGTACAAAGATGTGGAATTCGATTATCCAATAGAAGGTTTACAAGTTTAAGATTTATTAAAAACAAAAAATGAGAATTTTTGACTATGAAGAGATTAAGGAAAACCATTTAGTTGTCGAGAATTCTCCTTATTGTTTTGAATAAACTTGGAACTAGTAGCAAAGTTTTATTAATTATTTCATAGTTAATTGATGCTGCTACCAAAAAACCATTGTTTCATATCAACTTAGAATGTTTTTTATAATCTAACATTTTTACTGGTTTTACTTTTTATCTTTAATTCATAATCAATTTCTTAATTTTTTTATGAATTATGTTTTGACTTTTCTAATGATACATATATGTTTATTATAATGAATTTTATTTGGTGTTTGCTTAATTATAGGAAAAAGGTTTCTGTACTATGGATACTTAAGCCAACACAAGCCGAAATGAGAAATTTTTTATGGTAGTTCTAGTGAAATAATGTTGTGAGAAAGTAATTTGTAAATTTTCCTCCCCTTTGTACAAAAATTTCAAAATTTATTTTAAGGCTTATTCCATGACAAAAATTTGATTAGATTAATATTTCTAGTCTAACAAATAATTTAGATTTAATTTAATTTAATTTCGGTGAATTGCTGACCAATAAAAACCATTTTCTCTTTTTTTGCTTTTATCTTCAGAAAAGTCGATGCTATTATTATTTTTCATATTTTCTTAATGTAATTTAAAATTTAATTGGATAATTATAAAATAATTTTCAAATCAAAGATCAAGATAATTAATAAATTCTAATAAATTATATTTCGACAGTTTTCCTGTCATCATCAGGTGGGATATAATAACTATATAAATTAAGGATTTTAAACAAATTTATTAATTATATAAAAATTTTTTTTATTTAATAAAAACATTTAATTATTTTTAGAAATTATAATTAAATTAATATATTATTTTTAAAGTTTTAGCATTCAGAATTTAATTAACATCTATTGGGTGTAATGTCACTTGTGTTCTGATCTCGTTTATCAGTTTACATGTAACAGGTATAATGTCACATACATTGGACGGACTTCCCGTCATCTCTGTATTCGACCTCAAGAACATTATAGACCAAAGGCTTTGAACCATATAAGTGAGCACAATAAGGGCTTTAACTTTAAAGCCTTTAAGTAAGATTAAAATAGGTATGTCTGATGTTAAAATTTTATTAAAAAATTTCGATAATTATTGGGAACGTGTGATTTATGAGGGTTGTTGAAAAAGTCATTGAATCCGAAAATTAATGTGCAGAATACAGTAAATACTTGTATTTTAAATATTTTTAAATAATTATTTTTTCTTGTATATTGTATGTATTGATTGTTGTGTTAAATTAAATAATTAATAAAATTTTTTAAATTATTAAATTAAATTCTGAATGTTTAAAATTTTAAAAATAATATATTAATTTAATTATAATTTTTAAAAATAATTAAATGTTTTTATTAAATATAAAAGTTTTTATATAATTAATAAATTTGTTTAAAATATTTAATTTATATAGTTATTATATCCCACCTGATGAGGACAAAATATATCGTGAAAGGAATGTTTGACTGGCGTTATCTTATAATTAAATCATTGACATGTATATTTAACTATTTAATAATAATAATAATAATAATAATAATAATAATAATAATAATAATAATAATAATAATAATAATAATAATAATAATAATATAAAAAGATGATTTCTTGGTAGCAGCATTGATTAAATTTTAAACAATTTAATGATAATTTAAGCCTTTTGCTGCGAATATATTTAATAAAAATGAAACATTTTTCGATTATAAGATAGCCCTTGTCACTTTCCTTGTTTTAGTTGGTCCATTTGTGTTGGATGCAATAGGTTTAATTTTGATAGCGGGACCCTCTTTTTGAGTTTTTATTATGTGGTAGAAGTTGGGAAGATCGGATTTTTTTGTAACGAAGCTTTACATTTAAAATGTTTATCTGAAAATACATTTTAAAATAATTTATTTTTAAAGTTAATATTTAATTTTTAAATATATACTTATAATTATTCATTTGTAATAAATATATTATTCGCAGCAAAAGGCTTAAATTATCATTTAATTGTTTAAAATAATAATAATGTCTGACTTGCGTGTCAAATGGGAAATAGGTAATCTCGACAGCACAAGTGCTCTTGAATATGGATTGTGGAACCCATAACGTTTTCCCAGTATGTTTGACGACCACTCGAGCAACCCGGGCTTCTCGCAGTCGAACATCGGCACTAAATTGAATGTCAGTGAGTAATTAGAAAATTCAATACAAGTTATAAAGTTTGATATCTGGGGTCCATATCTGATCTGGGAAAACTCTGATCTCCGTGATTCCGCCATGTTCAGCAGGATTCCATTCCAGCAACTTGTCGTGCCATCTCTGGAATAATTGCTATGAACCGATTCCAATCAGATTGTCCTAAACTTACATACATTGACCAGCAATTCGTTCGTAAAATTTGTTTATTCTCATCTAAATCGAGAATCTGTATCAATTGCAACCCATATTGGACTTTCATCAGTTCCTTGCTGTGACTAACTGGCCGTCCGAAAATCCCATAACGTTGATAGTTGTTCAAAATCGACACTGTTAGGTTCTTTTCAACGGAAGGCCAATTTGCAGTCTCGGTTCCTGGTTAAATTAAATTTTATTTCATCAACTAACAACTGTTTGAAAGGTACCTCGACAGAGAAACAATCCAAAAATCAAAAAAATCATCCAGATTTAAAGCAGTTGAATTGAGCTGAGAATTGTAATAATAATTTTCCTGATGAATTTTGATTGGTCAGTGAGGAAAGGAAATTATTGATCTATGCCAGTCAGTTATAGACAATTTCATGGAAGCAATTTCGCATGGCATCAGTCTGTGTGTGGCAGCAAAACATTGATCAATATGTTTATTAAATTCTAATTCTAATTTGGCGCCTAGTTTAACAAATTTATAACATTTTTGCTACTTAATTAATAATTTAAATTTTGAATTATTTATTAGCTGGTGGAATCTGGTGGAACTCTATAAATAAAATTACAAGCAATTATGCCACAAGTTCTCGCATATTACACAATACTGCTAGAATCGCTTTCCCTCACTCAGATATGGGTATAACAAGTTTTTAATAAATTTTTTTGACATAATTTGAACTGTATTTTAGTTTAATGATAAATTCTCCAGTCTTGTGTAAAGAAAAAGAGGGTCATGTTACCATAATGACAAACCATAAAAGGAGAATACAGTGTAAATTTTTAGTAAAAATAAATGTATTAACAAAAAAATAATTGTCAATTTGAATTTTTGTTTGAAAAATACAAAAACTAAAAATAATTATTAAATAATTAAGATTAATTAAGCCGTTTTTTTTTTGAAAATGGGGCAAATCCAACCTTATATTTTGTTCAAGCATCATCTACAACTACAAAACAAATAAAAGTTGATTGCTAGAATTTATCACTATTTTTTAATTTATTGCACGGTTGAAATAGTTTTAATCAAAACAAAATTGTAATATTCGATGTCAAACATGTGGTTGACTTGACATCAAATGTTGATAATAATTATTATGTAACGATGTTGAAATATCGTGGCATATTTATCATTAATTTGTATTTAAATAAATCAGTTGTTGATTTACACTTTATCTTTTACATGGCGTCTCGAGCAGGATGTTTGACAGAAATTATACTTCAGTGAAAATTGCTAACCTTTCAAAATTTGAGAAACATGGGTCAGGGTTAGGGACGATCAGGAAATGAGAAAGGAGAATTATTTCAGAAAGATCGAAGACAAAAATGAGACAGAAGAATTAAAAAAACTAATGGAAAATCACCTCAAATTAGCTCAAGATTACAAAAAGAAATATGAATTTATTACGGAAAAAAATTTAGATCAAAGACAAATATGGCAGAAACCGTCGTCGACAGAGATTAGATGTTTTTAATCTAATCAAATAGACCATATTAAACAAAATGGTCATTCTAAAAAAAAAATAAAAGGTTTTCGATGCAACCAATTTCGTAAAAGAATGAGTTAATGAAAAGTACGGGAATTACAACAATAGATTTCGAGCATTGGAAGAAATAATTAATGAAAATGAAGAAACTGACAAAATATAAAAACAAGAGATATTCTCAAACGAAGGAGTTAATTCTTTATCGAAGGATCAGAAAATAAATAAGGTAAGACCATATGTGATTGGTCAGCATGTATGTTTCATCGAAGGCTCTACGAACAAACTAAAACGTAGCATTGCAAATTGTTCATCAAGAATCTCTATAAGTAACTCGGAGAAGACAGTTAAAAACCAGCTGTGAATAATAAATTAGAAGGATTTAATACAAGAATAATGTTTGATACTGGTGCAGATATCAATGTTGTGAGTAAAATGATTTTTACAGAAAATTATACAAATTCAACCTGGAAACCCTGTCCTTAGAAGTAATGTATGGATTAGTTGCGCTAATGGTACATAAATTAAACCCATGGTAATATTTTTTGGAGGTTCAGTTGAGGGTGGAAACAGTACGACAAATAATCAAAATAATTGATGATGTATTTCCAAATGTTTATATAGGATTGCGTTACATGAAAACAAATGGCATCATTGTCAATCCGATTGATGGCTGTATAAAAATTAAAGTTATCCAGATTCCATTTGTCTCCAAAACGTCCACCAAGACTTTAACTTAGATTGAATCGCATCATCGTGGTCTAATGCGGAATGGGAGCATACTTGTTAGATTTAGAGTAAATACGTAAAATTATTACATACAGATATTAAATTGGGTTATATCGAGGATTAATTTGAGGAAGACAGCGATTGTGATAAAAAGAAAGTGAGAGCGTTATTGTCACTCGAAATGAGTGTAGAGCAGGGAAAAATGGCAGAAATATTCCAGATTATGAAAAAAATTGACCCTACATTTTTACAACATGAGAAAAGTGGAATTGCTTAAATGATAATGGCATTTTCTGAAATATTTAGCAAAAGCAAATGGATTATTTAGGAAAACAAATGTAATCAAACATTACAACCACACAAAGCTTAGACAGATGCCAAAAGGAATCGAACCAGAGGTTGAGAGTTATCTGAAAGAAATGTTAGATTTTGGAATCATACAACTAAGTAGATATCCGTAAAATTTTCGAATTGTTGTCGTATTATAGACAATTTATTAAGGATTAAGCAAAGAAAGCAGAATCATTATCGAAGATGCTGAGGAAAGAAAACAGATTCGTATAGAATGAACGGGGTAAATAAGCTCT
Source organism: Schmidtea polychroa (assembly GCA_959609185.1). Classification (NCBI taxonomy): domain Eukaryota; kingdom Metazoa; phylum Platyhelminthes; order Tricladida; family Dugesiidae; genus Schmidtea; species Schmidtea polychroa. Next base: position 118,619 of record CAUHTR010000419.1, on the reverse strand, counting down.
TTATTTACTAAATAAATCATTAACGGAAATTCCAATTCTGAGTTTGCTTATCGATGAAGGTATTTTTTTCTTGATACAGACGCTTCACATGACTGCATTGGTAAAAATGTAATAGTGCATGGATCGAAATGTCTTACAAAATGACAGCATACATATTGTATCACACCGAAGGAACTTCTAGGCATTTATGCGTTTGATCTCAAATATAAACATTATCTGTTAGGCAGGAAGATTTTTTGTCCGGACAGATCATCCAACACTTAATTGTTTTCTAAAATGGGATTCCCTAAATACATCACAATTCTGCATGTAAAAGGCAGAATTAGAAATATATGATATGAAGATTCAATTTTGAATGGGCAAAAATCACACAAAAGCTGATACACTATCAAGACTTCCAAGATGTGAACAATGCCAAGAAATAATAAAAAAATTTCAGTCCAAATTTGGACATGTTGGAATTGAAAAACTTTCAGAACAATTAAAAACGAATACTCTAGGCCAGATTTACTAACAGATACGAAAGAAAGTATATTGATGTGAAAAGCTTGTCAGGAGTCGAAAAATAAAATCAGAAATTAATTTACTAAAGCACTAAAGGAAATTTGTGAGGAGGAAAATGAAATTAAATATTGATGGCACCAGGCAAGGAACTTGAGTGCAATTAAATAGAATCCATAAAGGAAATTGTGTTGATACCAGTCAAAATTTTGAGTAACAAACATGCTATATAAATGAGACACATAGTAGAGTTTCTGATTTTCACAACAATTGTAATAATTCAATTAATTTCGATATTTTTGAGTGACACTTCTTATATATAGTCTCGCTTTCCTGGTATGAAAATCTAGTTACACCATTGGTTTCATCTATTATGTAGAAGGATTTGTTTTTGAGTCGATTACTTGAAATCTGTCAAACTGGGTTCCGACCAGCGGATTACATTACACCAGTGGTTCTCAACCACTGTGCCGAGGCACTTTTATGTGCCGCGAAATTTTACACATATAATATATTATTAAAAGTATTCTTATTATTAACTTGTAATTAATCCTTAATAAACGTCTTGTTATTTTTTTAGTACATATTTTACATATTTTTTAGTACATTTTATTTCGCACATTTAAAATTTTAAACTATTTTACGCAGTGTGTTATAGGTAAGTAAATAATTTTTAAACTTATCTTTTTCTTTGTGTGCCCCAAAAATTTGAAATCGTTAAAAGTGTGCCGCAACAAAAAAAGGTTGAGAATCACTGCACAACACATTATTAAATCAGAGTACTCAAATCAAAATGTCATCCAATGGCGCAACTGTGTAATTTGTGGGCCGGGTCTAGTAACCACGTGCAAATTATCATTTCTAAATGTATAATGAACTCTGTGACAATTTTAACCCCGAAAAAATTTCACAAAATACATCTTAACTCGGATGCATAAAATAGATAATTAAAACAATTTTTTGGAAGACAATTTTACCGGCCAATGTGACCTCTTTCTTGTTCTTCCAGCTATGCCTTCTTTTACAAAATATCAAGCAAACAGCGAATGTTTAAATTGAATAAGAAATACAGCCCTAAATTATAAATATTCAATATTTACAAATATTCAGATTTATTTTTAACAAATTTCATTTGAAAGAAAAATTAAATATTAACCTTCAATCTGTGTATCGAAAATTTTCCTGTGTCCCTGCATAGGGATCCATAGGACCCCTTATTCATTTTGATATATTTTGTAAGGAAAACGAACAAAATTTTAGTTTATCTTTAAATTTTTACTAATTATAATAACAATGGTAAAAACTACAACTAAAGATAATTGAACATTAATAAATGAAATATTTGGCGGGTTATTTTACTAGGTGTAATTATTTTTAAATCAAATTTTAAATAGACTGGCATCTAGTTGACCCCAATGCAGAGAGCTAAGGTTGAAAGCTTTTTTCAACAAACTGTAATTTTTAGAAAATTAATTTCAAAATTTACCTATGAAATGCCTAGGACCTTCAAGTTATCAACATTTTCAAGATGTAAATAGTTTCCAAATGAAAATTAAATTGCAACTAAAACTGTATAATTATTACCTAATAATTAATGCATAAGAATTTTAATAAAAAAAAGATTATAAATTTTTTTCCGATTACTATGAATTATTAAATAAGCTTATCAAATAATTAATTGTGAAATTTATTTATAAATTTTCTCAATATATTGACCTTTTTTAAAAAACAAATTTGTTTAACTCTATCAAATGATTTTCTTGAGAACTGCACTTTTTTGAATAGAATTATAGAAATTGGATGATGACGGAGAAGATGCAATATCACCCAGAACTCGATGGGGAAACGATTTCCAAACTGGGTTTATTAGATTACAACGTGAAAGATCTCCATCCAATGGAATTATATGGGATAAGTCATAGCAATTATTGGCATGAATTATTGTTGGTAAGTTTCAGTGTGATAAGTTTGGGATAAATTATTGATAAGGGTCTTGTTTGCAGGAGTACTGGCATTACAGCATTCACATATCCGTGCTCTACGTCGTGTTGATCTATCTTGGCAAGATGTATATGAGTTCAAGACCTGCGTTCAACCTCCGAATGCCTATGAATATATGGAGCAGTGTTTTGGCTATCATCAGTATTATCGGCACTTGGCGCAGCGCAAATGTTCTCCTAGCAACAATACGGGATTACGGATTCATGTACTCGGTCTGCCATCCACATTTCTATTACAACTCCAATGCTTTATGGGGATTTATTTTCGTGATATCGAAACCGGTAGAACTCGGTGACACAGCATTTATTGTGCTCCGAAAACAGCCATTGATATTTCTCCATTGGTATCACCACATTACGGTCATGATTTACGTTTTCCTGAGTTTCCATGAACACTCAGCGCCGGGCCATTATTTCTACGTCATCAATTACGGAGTGCACGCAATCATGTACACGTATTACTCTCTGAAATCCTTGCGAATCCCGATGCCGAAATTTGTTCCGATAATCGTCACCTCTATTCAATTGTCACAAATGGTTATCGGTAGTGTCATTCTCTCGTATGTGTACGCGTTGAAATTAAGAGGGGGCACGTGTCAAATTACTGACAGACTGCTTTACATGGGATTGGCTATGTATTTGAGTTACTTCGTGTTGTTTGCGCACTATTTCTATAACGCTTATTTCAAAGGAAAATATTGGTCGAGAGCTACAGTTGAGTCAATCTCGAAATCTGCCCACCTCAATGGAGGGGTTAATGGATTGGTTAATGGCGTTTCCACCAATGGAATTAAACATTCCAACGGAGTTCTGACCAACGGCAAGAAAAAAGTTTAAATCCAGCAATGAATCTTATTTTCTGTAATTTTGTAGCCTCTTTATTATAATTATAATTATTATTATATTCATCGAATTGATTTGGGCGGGGGGTGTGATAATGCAATTTGAACTCGCTAGGATTTGTGATACAATATATTGTTCCTATTTCAATAATAATACTGAAAATTTTTGTGCCACCCATTTTTATATTTTTTTGGACTCGATCTGCGGCACTTTGAAAATTTGTGATTTAATAAATTTTGTTTTACTGTTTGGTCTGTATTTAATGGATGCGAGTTAATGGATGGGCAATTCCACAATTTGTCGGCATTTATATTCAATAGATTGCAACAAAAAATTTCAATAATTAAATGAACTAAAATATTTTATTTAAATGAACGAATAGAATTGTGAAATTGAGCATTTTGATTGGTTAATAATATCAACAAATATGGAAATGATTTTTGTTTAATTTTATTTATATTTTTCACATTGATTTATTTACTCTATTACCCCCCCCCTATAGGGAGATGAATGACACGTTTTACCAAGCATTTTATTGAATTAATAGTCAACTTATCGCATGTTTTAAATTTTAATTACAATTTATGTATAACTGTTGAAGATTAGGAAGAAGATATTAGGAACATAATTCAAATAAATAGGTAAACAATTTGTGATGTATTTATTATTTAAAAAGTTTTTTTGACCTAAATTGGTCCTGTTCACTCCAACAAGAAATCGATCTGATTGAATCTTGTTTTCCATTTTCTTGTTTTAGTGAATTAGAATCCTTTTTAGTTGTAGTCAGATATGACTGCTAGTAACATCTGCGGATCTTTGATTGGAATATTTTGTTTGAATTAATTGCATATATTGGTTGTGATATCAATACACTTTAATATACTGTTGGGATTACTGTTATCACGCAAGAATCCCAGTAGATAGTAGTTAAGAGCTTAGTTGCTGGCCATTTTATTTTATATCCACCATAATTATTGTGCAATACATTGTTAATAATTGTTTTAATTGTTTTAATGAAGTGGCCATTTTAAATTTTTGTTTAAATTTAGGATTCTTTTTTGTGATTTGCTCAAATGTTTGCGTGTTAGTTAATAATGTAAAATCCAATTTATATTTATTGTTGAAAATTGTCTTGACCACCATTTCGTACTCTTCTCATTTTATGTATTTTAAACTAGGAGAAAATTAATGTTTTGGATATAGATAAATGTCTTGTATTAAAAAATATGTGTACACTTTCAGTCACTTTGTCAAGAGAGATGAAACAGCCATGAAATTCGAGACTGGAACTGGGGTATTACAGAGATCCTTTGGCTTTTTTGATCTATTTGGCTATCTTTTTTTTAAATATCTTTCCTTTCTTACTACTGGAAATCATCTTGCTAACTTACTTGAAATCGAAATCCACTTTACCAACCAGTATCCCATTTGGAATAAAAGATCTCAAATAATTGCTTCCGGCATTCAAAATCCTAACAGCCTTAATAATTAGAATAAATTTGGTTTTCCTTTCTTTAATTAAATTATTTTAAATAATCAACCTCAACAATTTAATTTACCGTTTCACTTGATTTCATGATTAAAATGATTTCTATTTTTTACAAGTTATATAAAGTTTTTATATAAATAAATTTTGTTTCCGCTGACCGTCTGACCACGCGATTCTCGAACTTGAACCTGTAAAACTATCATGCGTTAGTCTGCACAATAAGTTTCTATCGGATATGGTTTCTGGACTCTGTAACCCGTGTGTCAAGGTTACCGTATACTGGATACAAATAATGATAAGAACACTGATTCACAGTAATCATGGTTTAGGAAGTTTGCTATGCATGGCTGAACAAGGAGTATGAAGGGTTTCTTTCAGGAAATCAAATCTGGATTGAAAAGATATTGAACCAAATCCATCTGCTCTTGATATTTTTAATAAAAATATATTTTTAAATATTTTCAGCGATCTTTTTTTTTCTAAAATTTGTCTAAAATAAAGTTATTATAGAAACGTATCTCAGCGGTGCATTTCTATAAATCAAAAGTTTGTATGTGTTTTTAGTATGTGTTGTGCTTGTGTGCAGTTTTTAATTTTTTTTCCACTTTTCAAATTTCTATAATGTAATATGTATCTCACTGAACTATAAATGAGAACATCAACGTGAAATCAAAGTAAGTATGTATGTTTCTATAATGTAAGAATTTTTTTTATATTATAGAAAACGGTTGTCAATGGTGTTTGGTGTAGCAGTGAAAATTTCATTCCAACAGCATTCGTTTTCGATATTATTAACTGCTGTCATTTCTTTACCTTGAAATATTTAAAATATCTTTTCAGTTTGTAATTTTATTCGCTTTTATGTTTTCGTCACAAATAGGGCAATCCTGATTAAATTAGAAAGATTTAATTTTTTTTCTTAACGTTTTTTGACTTTTGTTTTAATAGAAGTTGTCATGGTAATAAGGAAGTTTTTGAATAAATTTCGAATTTTATCAATAAAATCCTTTATTTTTTTTGTTCACATTCGATCTGTTTCTTTTTGATATTTAATTTATTTTCATTATGACTATAGATCAAAAAATAATTTTCTTTTCAACATAAGTTTTTGGTTTTTTTTATGAAAACAAATTAAAATTTTTAAATAAATAAAGAATTTGGAATGTCTTTGTTAGTTAACGGTTATAAATGAAAATGAAGGTTTCTAAAATGGAATCCAAATCAATTGAGAATGGGAATGGATGTGAATTGTGTAATGGAAATCGAAAATTTAGTTTCTATTTGAGGCGCTATTATTAAACTGCTGTAAAAAGAAACTAATTAGTGGCGTAGCTAGGAAGGACGGGTGAAGCAAGTAGTTCAAGGCGCCATCTTAAGGAGGTGTGAGAAAAATAGGATTCAGTATGCCTCCTTAGTGGATTAATTGCATCGATGTGGTAAGATTACCTCTATGATCTTGCATTTCTTAGAGAAGGGAAGGAAACACTAGACAAATTGCAATCATTTAATTTTGTATGATGGCGTTTTGCACTGCGGTTGAAGTATTGATTATTCTCTTGTTTTCAGTAATAGGAAGGTGCAAAATTTACATTTAGTCCCCTGGCACCGCATACTCTTGTTAAGCCACTGAAACTAATAAAAGAGAATGTCAATAAATGATGCACAATGAAGTAGCTATCTCACCACAGACGTCATATCAACTTTATATGATAGCCCCCACAGTTATTTAACTAAACCATTAAACACAGAAATCAGATTGTTATAACATCACTTTAACTTAGCCCGTTTGATTGTTTAATAAAGATCAAATACAACATATTTTAATACTTTACAGTATATTATGTTCAGAATCACTTTCTGCGGCACTTCTCTTTAAAAATGTTAACAAGTTCATCAACGTTCACTTTCTTTGCGTGTTCGTTTTCTATGAGAAAAGTTAAACGAGGTAGTCTATTTTGCAACATGGTATTACGCAGATAGTTTTTGATGAGCTTAAGATTAGAAAACGACCTCTATATTGTTGCCACAGTTACTGCTAAAACGAGGAAGAGAAGATATGCAGCACAGACATCTGAGAGTGATGTAACAAAAGAATTTTTTTCGATTATCAAAAGATAACTCAACTCTTTGATTTTGTTTGTTTTCTTAATTTCTTGTTTGATAACCATTCTATAATTTACAGCTGTTCGAAAGTATTTAACGATGGTACTATGTCATCTAAATACTGCAGTTTTAACTTTTTCGCCTTCTTAAACACTCAATTGTCAGTCGCCACCATCAACCCGCGAGACTGCAGCATTTCTAAGTATCTAGCACAAACGGCATTCCCATGGACGTATGAACAACCTGATTGATGAGAATGTCTGGAGGGCCGTAAATTCCATTTACTTTGAATCGATTTTCTGGATCATTTCGTCTTCTACCCTCACAATACTAATCATATTTTTTATTTGCTTTTGGAAATTGTTTAGCAAATTTAAAGCACTCACATAGGCAACTGTATTGGCCTGTAACATCTTTGAAACACTATATTCATACCTCGAAACCTTTTTGTGAGTACAACCAGAAGAAATATAAATTATAACAATTTTAATTTCTTTTGAAGCCCGAATACGCCATTAATGATATCTTTCATTTCTTGGCAAGATTTAGATTTATTAATGCCTTCAAAATATCTACTTAATGATAACGTAGTGTTACTGTGCACTGTCCACGAGAAGACCATCTTATCGTTAAAAGTCACGATGGCTACCAATAACACAGAGTCTAGTTTTCGTGAATAATATATGAATACAATGGTGGAATGCATGGGTAGAGGTGAGCTGTTCTTATCCGACTGCTCGACCAATACATTTCGTATAGTGGTTGCAGTTCAAGGTGGTTTCAACGGGTACTCGAGAAACGACTAGATGTGTAGTTGTTGACATATTGAACTTCTTCTGAGTCGAATTAGGTAAACCCCCTTAGAACGCCAACAGTTATCAATATATCTCCTTAATGATAACGTAGTGTTACTATGAACTGTTCACAAGAAGACCATCTTATCGTTAAAAGTCACGATGGCTGCCAATACACAGAGTCTAGTTTTCGTGAATAATATAGCCAAATAGCTGATCATTTTAATTCAGCTTTAGTTGTCTTCTCCAAATACTTTTCTAAAAAGTTTCAGTTTTTTGATTTTGATCTCCAGGGAAAGAACTTTTGGGTTGATATAGTTCATGTTCACACGATAAACCGTTTGATACTATTGTTGTGTTTCCCTTATTGTTGATAAAGTATAAAATTACCAATTAATTACCTGGCTCCAAGCGTGTTTTCTTTTATCAACACAATAATAATTTCCAGTTGGCGTTCAAGGGGGTTTTACCTAATTCGACTCAGAAGAAGTTCAGTATGTCAACGGTGTTATCGCTATGGGTGGATAATCTATCTCCGAGGTAAAGCCTAAAACACATAACATGACTTTTTTCAAGCAACCAACTGTATACCCACGTAGATGAGACGCGTTGTTAATGAATACAATGGCGGAATGCATGGGTAGAGGTAAGCTGTTCTTATCCGACTGCTCGACCCATACATTTCGTATGGTGGTTGCAGTTCGAGGTGGTTACAACGAGTACTAGATGTGTAGTTGTTACTGCCAGAGGTAATTTGTGCCATAGTTGATAGTGGCTGCGAGTTTTAGCCGATTGCTTATTTAAATTACTTAATTTCATTATTTATTAATTCAAATTTCTAGGTTGGCAATCTAATTTTAAAGATTATGCAATAATGGAAATTACTTAAAGGATGTGGAAATACAAATAATTCCTACAGCCACAATTGACACAAGGAAGAGATCAATGAAATCACCTGTCTCATTAGTTGTTATTGACCTTGAGAATATTTTCTTTGAAAAGATAACATTTTAAAAATAATATAAATAAGCTACATTGAATCTTAAGGAAGTAAACTTTTAAGAATCATTAGGAATAAAAATCAAAATATAATTGTTTAAAAATTTTTTAATTGCGTATATAAATAGTTCTTAAAAAAGTTTTATAAATAAATATTTTATAATATTATTTATTAAAAAAATTAAAAACTAGTTATTAAAGCTTTTAAAACTTTTATAACTAATTTTCATTGTTTTATTTATAATTTTAGAGGAAATTTAATTTTAAATTCATAAAAAAAGTTTTATTTTGATTTATTTTATTTTGAACCAATGAGAAGAAAGTAAATGGAAATAAAAGAGAAGACCAAAAAGCATTTGACAATTGAAGCAACTAAATTCCAGGAAATTGAAAAGGATTATTTTTATAGTTGAAAATTCTTTCATTTTAATGAATATATACTTGGCAGAAAAAACCTTATATTATCATTTAATTGTTTAACATTGAATTAATGCTGCTAACAAGATATCACCACTTTATAATAATGATAATAATAATAATAATAATAATATTATTATTATTATTATTATTATTATTATTATTATTATTATTATTATTATTATTATTATTATTATTATTATTATTAGTATTATTATTATTATTATTATTATTATTATTATTATTATTATTATTATTATTATTATTATTATTATTATTATTATTATTATTAATATTATTATTATTATTATTATTATTATTATTATTATTATTATTATTATTATTATTATTATTATTATTATTATTATTATTATTATTATTTAAAACATTAAAATGATAATTTAAGCCTTTTGCTGCAAATAATGTATTAAATGAAAGAATTTTCGACTATAAGATAGTCCTTGTCAATCTCCTGGAATTTAGCAATGTTCTTCCCCAAAATACCTTTCAATATTTCTTTTATTTCCTTTCTCTTAATTCTCATTGGTTGTAAATATAATGAATTGTTTTACTAAAAACTTTTAAAATATTTTATTACATTTAAAATTTCACAATGACACAAACTAAAAATTTTTAAATTTTTTACAGCTTCTATAATTAGCTTCTAGAAGCCTAATAAAATATTTGAAAATATTCTAAATAAAGCCTCCAATAACCACTTATAAATGCTATTTAAATATTTCAATAAATGTGTCAATTTTGATTTTCAAACCCTATTTTTTAAAATTTTTTTCTATATTATTCTAATTATTACTTTTTAATTAATTCTATTTTTTTAATTTCTTTATATATTGTCAGTTATTCTCAAGGTCAATGACAACAGATTATTATTATTATTATTATTATTATTATTATTATTATTATTATTATTATTATTATTATTATTATTATTATTATTATTATTATTATCATTATTATTATTCAAAAATTTATTTAACAAATATAATCTGATAACTGCTAGTTCAAAGTGCTAAACATGTGTAACTCTCACTTTATGGCTCTGTTAATGTTTTCATATTTACATTTTGCTAACGTCACTTTTTCTTCGTCTGAAAAATCGTATGTTGTAGAAGTACATAACTATCAAATTTGGAGGCTATAATATAAATATTAACGATTTTGCAAACATACAGTAAAAGGTTCTCTGATATTTTCCACGCTTTCTTTGCCTAATGCCCAATTGAAAATTTTATACATGTCCGCCTTGTTTGTTTTTAAGGTAGAGTGATTTTCCAAGTTTTCCAAATTTTTAGTTCAAAGTTTTTATTGAAAGTCATGCACAATCTATGTAAGATGCATATAAAATATATTTTAGGACGGCTACAAACATTTAGTAGCCCCAACCAATTTCAATTTCTTTGATTTGTTTTTCAAGTCTTACGGTAACTGGTTACCAATAATTTTTTATTTACCACATTATCAAACGTAATATGGATCATCTTGAAAATTCTCCCTTGATTTCTATTTCCACTGTAAACTTATGCGTATTAAGTCCATTACATGTAAGCTGTGGTCACCTAAGTTTTTCATGTATTGTATTTCATGAAAAGGTTTCTTTGCATACGTCATCATAAAATCCATCCTTGAGGTACTTTATGTTTTTGTTTAATTTTGACGTCAGAATTTTTTGATTCAATGGTATAATGATGTTTCATGTTTTACAGTCAACAGAGATTGATCACGGATTACATATTAAATGACAACCAATATTCTTTTCCTATACAGACAAGGACCAATATTATGAGCTTGAAATATACTCCTTTTTCATTAAAATACAATTTGGACAAGACACGACGATTTTGTAAGTAATATCATGAGACACTTCAGTCATAATAAACCATTGTGCAATGAGACAAAAAAAAATCCTAAGAAATAAATATGAAGGGTAACTGAGAATTTCTATAACAAAATATATAAAAATGTAGTTTCAGCTAGGATCTAGTCACATAATATTCATGGAGAATGTTACAGGAATGTCTGAATAATTATTGTTTTTGATAAATGAGTATGACCTAGGGTGAGGGTGACCTAGCGCGACCTTATTACTAACAAAAGACATTTAATTTTTATACTAGTAAACTCCTATACTTCAACTTGTTTTGGCTGATCATGCTTAATTACAAAAATAAAATATCGAGCACATTTACACCACTGTCTACACTTGATTTAGATTGGATAGCACACAAATCACCGATCTGAATCCTTAACTTTCCATATGGAAATCAATAAACCGTGACGAAAGTTAAAAACAAATGCAAATATGTACTTTTTAGAAATAGAAATCGATTCCATTGAAAACATTGAACAAATTTATGCAAACAACGATGCTGACCTTGGTTAAACTTGCTGCAACATTAAAACAAGCACTGTCCGATTTCGTAAATATTTTGATTTATTTTTATTGACTTTTTTGTAACTTTATAACAAGTAGTGTATCGGGTGCGCCTATTTTGTATAATTTTGTATAATTTAACACGACAGCTTTTTCTTACTGTCCAAGAGGAATGAGGAAGTGAAGCATCGAGGATCCTTGAGATTCCATAGGAATTCCAAACTTTTTTGTTTAAATCTATATGTGGAGATTTTCCACATGAATTGAAAGAAAATAATTTGATAGAGTTTTAGAAATAAATGCTATTAAAATCGATGATTGGAACCAAATTTACTTTTAACCATATTTCAAGAAGCCATTTAATATTAACTGAAGGATGTAAGGAAAAATTAGGGAAATATTATTAAGACTTGTTACGTACTTGGTCCTAAAATTATTTTTTTGTTATCTAGAAAATTACCAATAACGCACTATTTACCATTATTTTATTATTTCTTGTAATTTACCCTTATGTCTGTTCCCAAATTAAATAACCTTTAACATGACTATTATTCAAAAATTTGAGTCAGTAAACTCCTATCCAGCAAATTCATCATGTGGGAAATTCAGTGGAACTAATACTCCTGCAGTTAAAAAGCGTTACCGAGGCAGTGCTCTTCGTGTTCAACGTGATTACGAGATGATGATAATCGTGACAGAATGGATTACTTTCGTGGCTTAGCTCATAATTTTAACTTTTAGTTATTTTTTGCATGCTATTAATAAACTTTTTCAGATTTATTTTTTTACTATTTTTGATAAAAATTAATAAACCATGTACAAAGTCAAATGAAAAATATCAAGATCTGTAATTTCCTGGATATTAACAGTTTTTGAAATTGCGAGGAATTTCCCCACGATGAATTTGCCGTAAACCAGTAAACTAGAATAAAATAAAATTAATTAATACACTTAACCTTCTTTTGATCTGAAGGTATCAAATGTAATGTCTTTCTAGGAACCGACGAAGGTTAATAAACACTATTTTCAAACTATGTTGTTGAATATATTTAGCACAAACCGAAATATAAATGCTGCAGGGTCAATATGACACAAGGAGTCATTTTGAATATAATTTTTTTATAGGAACCAAGAAAGGTTAAATTATGAATTGCCTGTATACAGTAAATTCTCGATAAAAGTTACGGTCACCAGTTATTTTGCTAGATGAATAAAACCCTCAAAGAAATGCATAACAAATTGATTCGTTAAAATCAATAACTGTCACTCCTTATTTGTATAGGTTTTACAAAAATTGATTCACCTCTTGTGACACTTATCGAAAATTTACTGTAAGTTAATATATTGTTTATAAGTTTTTATTTAAATTTCGTCGAAATTACCCGGCATTGCTCAGGATTCTAAAAAATGTGAAGGATTAGTTAGGGAATTTTATTTATAAAAATGTTTTCATTTCAAGGATTTTTTGTTTGTTTAAAATATTATTAAAAATAAAAAATTTCATATTTCGATTTTATAAAATGAATGAAAGTCGCTGCTAAAAATATTTAAAATCTTTTAATAGGTTTTCGTTTTCATCGGGTTTCAAATAGTTAATACTGAGGATACTTTCCTACTGGTTCATAAGGGTTCACGCGATCCGTTTGGTGTCAATCTTATGGTTCGTGTGAGCGAAGTAAGAAGTGTTTATAAAATATATTTACAATTACTTAAGTCATATAATATAATTGAAGGATTCTGGGAAATACTCACATTTATATTAGGGAGCCGTCATCTAATATTGTGAGGCTGAAATTGTTGTCGAAATAGGTCAACCCAACAACTTAATAGCGAATTTTGGAGTTGGTAATAGAACGGTTTACCTTGACATATTATTATATATCATTATATCAGAGAATCTAGACTACAGAAAATGCCTTTACCGTGAATGTAGGCCTTCGAATATGCATTCATCATTATAAACAAGAAGCGATTTTTATGAAAAACGCGTCGAAATAAAGAAATAAAGCCACAAAGATTCAAATGGTTCACTAAACCGATTCAATTATTAATCATTCTAAAAAGAATTTACCACTTTTAAATCAGAACGATCGAAAAGGTTGTGTCAGAAGATTTCGTAGTTATTTTTAGCTGATTTAAAAAACCAAGTTCACTTTCTTCTGTCAAAGTTTCCTACTCATAAATTAGGTATGCGTCGACATTAAGGTTGCCTGTAATTGTAACCACAAATAATCGACATGTTGATCTTGATTGGCGTGCGAAATGCCTGATTTGAAAGGCGAATGTGCTGATCGATAAATTTGCACATTTTCTTTTTATTAACAAGCAACAAATATTTTTTTGTAAGTTGTAACAATATTCGACAACAGCGCAACCCCTAATTTGCATTTCCGTACCAACTGGAATTAGTAAAATTATGAATAGATTATGCAGTTATTTTGTCTTTCTGCAAGCCGATTGTTGGGCGGATTGATTAGATTGAATTTATTCTTTCACATATTTTTTTATAGAACTATTTTAATAATCTTTCAGAACTTATCTTCTTAGTACCTCTTGTATTTGCTGTATCCATAAGTAGAGCATTCATACCATCAATAGTGTAACCAACATTTAGTATACAGGGCATTTTCACAATTCCACTGGGTATGGTGACAGTGACGTAGCCAACATGAACCCAAACTAGAATTGTTGAAAGTGATACTAATTATTATTGGATTCCCTGAGAAGACATATTTCATCAAATTGAGATTCGTAAATATTTTTTTATAAAAATAAGAAAATTTTTCATTTTTTGATATTCCTAAAAACGTTTTATAAATTCATTTATTTTAAAATTTTATTATATTATTTTTTTGTCTAATTATTTTACAGTAAAATCCATTTTTTTATTAAAATTTAACGATTTTTATTTTAATATATTTTTATTGTTTGCTTGCCTCTCCTACTCTCCCAGACTAGGCATTAATTTGTTTTGAGTCCCTTAAAGATCGGTGAATATTATACAAGATACGTCCTGTGTTCAATAAGACCATGGCCTAATACAAAATTTCAAACAAGTAAATTTTAGTATAAGCTTTTTTGCTACAAAGTATATATTTAATAAAATGAATTAATTTTCAATTATAACAATAATAAATCCTAATCAATACAAAATTAAAATAATAATTTAATCATTTTTAATTTTGAAGTAACCAATTAAGAAAGGGAATTTTGTTTCACTTTGATTATAACAGTCACTAAATAATGGCATCGATTTAAATATAACTATATATTATAAGAACTTTCTATTCCATTGAATTTATTAAAAGAGCTTAAAGACTATAAATCAATAAATATATAAATATACATATATATATATATATATATATATATATATATATATATATATATATATATATATATATATATATATATATATATATATATATATATATATATATATATATATATATATATATATATATATATTACTACAATATATTTCGACAGATTCATTGTCTTCGTGGAATTGAAATTCAAACATCAATCTAAATCGCTCTTTTTTAAACAAACTAAATATAATTTTGTTAATAATTCATAAAATTCTCTTTTCTCATTTCAAACTTTAAAAAATTATAAAAGTTGAAATCAAACAACATCTTAATAAATTTACCACAAAATTGTGTTTACTAAAGTTAGATATCTTTTTGTTTTAATAATTGGAGTGGCGGTTTTTGTGAAAAATTAAAGACTTACTATTTATAAATCCTTTATGATTAAATATATATTGTTGGTTTCAAGATTTTTGCTGAGAAATTTAAATATTGATTTAAAGATGGATTTAACTACTAATATTAATCAATTCATTCAGTCGATAGTGATCAGGAACCTGAAAACGGAGAATGGCAGTCATTCCAATGTATGTGTAGCATTGCACCAATGACATAAATATTCATTACCAAGATCCGAACACAATCTAAGTAGGACTTGAAATCCACTAACAAACACGAAGTTAAAAAACCGGAATTAGAAACCACCTTACAACATTAAATACACAACTTCTTGTTCAAATTCTTTACGCAAACTGTATAACATTCCAAATACAAAAATGTAAACCTAAACATAAGATTGTGTTTGGTGATATAAATCAGTTCTCTCACTCGACAGTTATCCAGAACTTGAGAACGTAGATGATGGGCAGTCATTCCAATGTATTGCACCCATGACATATATATTCAAAACTAAGATCTGAATACAATCTAAGAAAAAACCAACTTCACTTTGTCATTTTATTTTATCATAGTAATGCCAGTTTAAAAAAATTGTCAAAGTCATTATTTTACCGATCTAATATCGAAATGAGATTAAAATCTTTGTTTTGCAAAAGAAAACTTACGTCTCTAAAGGGTCCTTTCAGATGTGTTTGCGCATCAGTTATTGATGACTGCAGAGAATGTAGACCACGAGAAACTTCTGACAATGCGAGGGAGAAATTACTGAAAATTATGAATGAGAAGCAAAGAATCAGCATTTACATGTTCTCCACAGCTTTCAATATCAGCATGGGAAGTATGCAAGCATGGCTGGAGAGTTAAGGTGTGCGAAAAATCCCCCCATGATACGTCTCTTATTTCTTCTTTGGGTGAAATTACCTGTGGAAACAACATAGAATTCTGGAAGTAGTATGGCATATTATCACGTGTATGAGGACACTCCATTTAGCACATCAATTGAAAAGAAATTCTGATGAGTGGAAATTACTTGGTGAAAAGCCACTAATTCTTACTTCCAGATGCTTAATTTCTATTTTCTGGAACAGCGAAGGCGTGTATCCTTTATAATTTTTTTCTGAACTTTTATTTTGATTCGAGGAACTTTGGGGTTTCACAATTTTATTGGGGTAATTAATTTTATCATTTGAAATGAATCAACGATAATAAATTCCAACATAATTTTTTGATAGTTCAATACAGATCTATTTCATAGGAAGTGTGGGGGGGGGAGTGTGAGCGAGGTATTCCCATCGGGATTTTCAAAGTCTTACATGAAATTGAAAGGATATAAAATAAAATATTCCACCTATTAGGCAAAATAATTTATATTATTACATTTCTTGACGGGAGTCCCTGTGTTGATTTAAATATTTTTATTTGATTTTTTCAATTTTAAACTTTATTTTTCATAAATTACTAAAATTAATTAATTAAATCTTCCATTGATTATTTTTCAATGTTTGTATCGCTCGATTTACTTATAAATTCTCCTATAAAATTTACCTTTTATTTATTTTTATTTATTATTTTATTTATTTATTTTTATAATAAACGGCCAGTATTTTATTGAAAATAAAGTTCAGAATAAAATAATATTTTGGTCAATATTGATAATAACGGGTCAGTATAATTTTAGTTTTACAATGTACTTACATAATTTTTTCATTTTATTTATAATTAACTTTACAAGTAACGTATCTGAATCACACTAACTTGGCGTATTACTTTTTACAGGCTAAATAATAAGAAATCGACAAAGAAAATAAATTATACAAACAACTGTAAGGTAGAAGAGCAGTAGAGGATAAATTCAGGTTTTTAATTAATAGCTTAAAGGTAAAAAGTCCACTGGGTTTCTTTATAATTCATATTTTGATTTATTAAATAAAAATATTGATATATTTGTAATGTTGTACTGACCATTTATTTAAAATTCTGACCTATTATTTTGTCAACCTACATTTTAATTAAATTATTAATCGTTTTTATATAAGTCCACGTTGTAGTGATAATTCGTATTATTTACTGGCATTTAATTTTAAATATTAAATAAAATATCCCGAGGGGTTCCTATTATTTGTTTGCACCGATCTGTATATTTAAAAAATTAAATAATTATTCTAAATCACACTTAATATTGATTTTCTATCCCGTCAAATCATTGAGAAAAGACAACAGGGTGGTTTTAAAAATCATTCCATATTTTTAGATATTTTTAGACATGGTGTTTTAGATTTTCACACGAATTTGTTTTGGTAGGATTTTGTTTTACACGACTTGACAAAGTTTAAACAAATCATTAATTTGATATTTCATAGTTCTACTGGGAATATTGATTTTTCAGGAAATGTTTTTGTTTTATAGTGTTAATAATCAAAGGAAAAAAAGAAAAAAAATAAATATTTTACTAAAATATTAACCACTATTTTTATTAATAACACCCCCCCCCCCCCCCCCCCGCCATCCACATGGATTGCAATTACTCACTGTGAAAAGCCAATATAAACGTTTACTCAAAATTTCTGTACATATAATCCATGGGCTATATAACAAAAAAGACGATTTTTCTAAAAGAAATGAGTGCGATAATAAATACAAAGAACAAATGTAAAAATGTAAAATTAATTTATTCATCAATGAATAAAAAATCATATTTTCACAATTTAATAGTGGTAGAAATAATTTTCTCTTTCTACTACAAAACCTTTTTTTAAAACAATTCACTCACAATCAGGCCTTGATTTACTCTTAGACTGACAAGGCTAAAGCCTAGGGCCCAGGGCCCGACTGGCGGGGCCCCAAATTTTGTATTATTATTATAAAGACATATTAGATCTTTTAATTATTTCCAGATTATTATATTTAATATAAACATTACAAGCTTTGTGATTCCCCGATAGTAGACTAGTTTCGAGCTTTTGACTATCATCAGTACTATGCAGGAGACGCGAAGATTTATATTTATGTAATATAAGATAAAAATCTGAAGAAAATGTTTCTAAATTAATGTTTTTTTATTTATGAATTTTACTTCATGTTTATATTTTTTATATATGAATAAATGTAGTATTATTTTCGAAACTAAACTATTATTTTAATCATATAAAAGCAGGAAACAAATTAACCTTTTTGTTTAAAAAAAATTATAAAAGGGCCCTATAAGATTTTTAGCCTTAGGCCCCCTCAAGTGTAAATCCGGCTCTGCTTACAATGTTCTATAAGAAGCCTATAAGCCTATAAGAAGCCTATAAGAAGCCTATAAGAATCCTTCTATCATCCCATTTTCCAATTCCTGCCTAATTTTTAGTAAAAAAATTTATTAACGAAAATCTCAAGTGACTGAAGCGATTTCCTCCTACCACCCGGAATAAAAACCATTGACAATAATAATAGACCTTTTAACAGTTTTTTTAAATGAACCGGTGCAGAATCAAATGGTAATGTAGACTTAGGTTTCAAAAAGACACTAGTGGTTTTCTTCAGATTTCATTTATCCACTTCTTAAATACCTTAAAAGAGGGATATATATTCATTTACCCAAGTTTTTCATTGGCATGGACAATTATTCCTGGTGAAAAGTTTTCTTTAGGGATAATTGTACATTTAAATATAAGAATGGGTGGAAGTTGATTTTCATTGGCTGTTATACAATATCACGGTCAAACTATTTTTTTCGAACATGTTGTGGAAGTTTTGACATCTTTTGCACCTATTGACTTGATGGTATAATTTGTAGGTAATCAAAACACATAAGTACTTCATCAACATTACATATATGCTTAATAGCAACATCTTTTATGGAATCTTTTAAAAAAGAGTCTAAAAGATTTGATTTTCTCCACCCAATCATTAAACAATGTTTGCTCAATAGACGTCACCACTAGTAATGAAAGCGCATTTCGTTTCATAAAACTATGGCACCATTTCTTACTGACATTAACGTCATCAACATCTACTTCTTTTGCAACTAGCGAGGCTATAAATTTCACTGAAGTAATTGAATACTCAAGCTTATTGCGTCCTTGACCCAAAACCCATTGGTGTAATTGTGATTCGAACTCTGGCCATGCACTCGTTGTTACATGAACTCTGAGTAACGTGAACTCACTCACATGCGTATAATACAGTAAACTATCCTTATCAAGAACACCAAATATACATATATTTTTATATGAAGTATATTTCTCTAAATTTTAGTCAAAAAAACCAGCTATTAGTAATTTTACATAGAAATATTTCAAATATAAGGTATTCCTTTATAAGGTAGGATCATTTCTAGTACTACGCCATACTAAAACGTATGTGCGTTCTATATTGAGTTAGATGCGTCTAACAGATCACTACTTAATGAATATGTATAAAGAAATGACAGTAAACCTCGCCGTTTATATTTGTTGACTACAATTGTTAGTTTCCTATATACGTTCCACTTGTTGTTATGCTTTGCACCTGAAGTGTTTCTCACAACACTTAAGAAATATAGACGTGATCAACATTTTGTTCTTTTGTTTTCTCTAATTGTGGACATATAATGACTATAGCAGAACTGTAAGTTCTTTGGTTGATATGCAAAACGGGATATTTATATAAAACATTTAGAAAATAATCTGCAAATAATCTCCGTAACGTAAAATCTGACCTCACTGGGAAATTTTTTTTTGATGTAAGCCTGTAATTATTATAATTAAATAACATATCTCTTTATATTCCTTCATTGTTTTCATAAAAATGAATTGTACTCGAAAAAGGAAATTTAGAATTGTTATAAAAATTTTTGTTTTTTTGAAATAAGGATTAAAACAAAAAATTAAAAATATCTATAATAAGCATAGCTAGTTTTCATTGTAAATTTGCTTTTCCTTTTTTGTGCTATACGATTCAAGTTGGCATGCTTAATTTTTTTCTATCCATTGGTTTGCAACATAATAAAATTAATATATTTTGAAATGGAATTTCCAGCACATATAAATTTTATGTTTGCTTATACATTGTTAGCCACAGAACTTCTGGTATTAATTGGATCCATTTAAAATCAAGATTTCGAAAACAATGTTTTATTATTTAATCACAATAATATTTAAGCAATTCACATAATAATTTGTTTGAGGAGTTTCTATAAAAATAATTAATGCATAAGTAAGGATTTCAACATACAGACAACTCAATGTTTCCAATTAAAGTACTTCCATTTTTATTTCATAACTCCGCTTGTGCAGCTTCATAATAATCTACCCTGGGTTCATATATCTATTTTGATTTTTATTGCGAATATTCATTTTAACCAAAACATAATCTCCAATTTATAATTCGCGATTTGTTATTTGATTGAATCTTTTATCTATCAGTGCTTCTGAAAACAATCCACTATAAATTTTTTTCCAAGCACCATTTCAAATGTAGTTTTCTTAATAGTTTTTTGGAATGTTGAATTCATCATAAATTGCACCTTTTGCCTTTTGTCCTGAAGTGTTATCTGTAATTGCATCTCTAATAGTTTGGAACTGTCTTTCAATCTGTCCATTTGCTGAATGATGATATGGACTTGAATATTTTATTTCAATATTGTGGTTTTCTGCAACCCCCTTACTATTTTTGATTGAAATGACTCCTTTACCACAATTAATTATCATTGGGGAACCAAATTTCATTATCCACTCTTCTTTGAATATTCGAGCCACTGTCTTCTCATCTTGTGTTTTAACCGCATGTAGGGAAATAAATTTACTGGGATGATCAATAATCCCAAAAATATATCGTTCACCTCTTATTGGTGGTTGTAATTGGCAACAAAAATCCATGTAAATTCTCTCAAATAAATTAGAATCGCTTGTAGATATTATTTTTTCTTTAATTCTTGTTGTATCAACCTTTCGTTATTGACAATTTTCTCAAGCTTGTACATGTATTAAAAACAAATTATTCTAAATCTTTCATGTAAAATGGTTTGATATATGCATTTTGACTTTCTTAGCACCAGTATGACAAATTCTATGATAAGTTACAAGTAGATGAACGGATTACAAAGGCCGAAGAGTGTTTTAAAATTAAAGTTTTTTTATACAGTTATGGATATTATTATTAATCAATTAACTATTAGATTTGCGTCCGTTCAACAATTGCATTCAGTATTTAAATGTTTATCACCAAAACATCTCATCACGTCATTGAAAGAAAAGATTCTCAAAGAGTCGGAAATCTTGCTTTCAACTTATCCTAATGACATTTCTCTGAGCATTGAGCCCCAATTACTTCGTTTTAAAATTTGCTTTTTTAACCATTTAGAAAAAATTTCATCTATAAGGAAAGTTGCTGAATTAATCAAATTCACACACCAGCTTCAAGTAGTTTCTCGGAAATAATTACAGCTTGCTTACTTTTTTTAAACACTACCTGTAACTACTGCGGCAGCAGAGAGAAGTTTCTCTAAATTAAAATTAATAAAAACATACTTAAGAAGCAGTATGTCCCAACATCGCCTTAGCCCACTAGCAACTTTATCAATTGAGAGGACAACCGCTTCCCAACTATATATATATATATATATATATATATAAAATACTTATCACTGTTTTCGTTTTGATTCCAAGAATATGACCTATTTTGTAAAATTCATGACCGGTTTCCTTGGCGCTAATAATCTTTTTTTAATCATCAATAGTTATTCTATAGAAAGGTTTTGTAAATTAACTAAAGTTTAATGAGTAACTAACATATTTATAGGGGTTTCTTGAGCTGGTAATAATTAATTACGAAAAAGCATCCGACTCATACATATTTATATTTCGTTTTAAAATTGAAAATTTGGAACTTATTAAACGGCAATTAAAGATAGCTAAATGGACATTGATGGACATAATATAAATAAAACCTACCTATTATAAATGTGTATGTGTCATAGCCAAGTGACATTTAATTAAATCTATGACATTAAATAATGGCTTACACTTTAGACGAATAGAAAAACTTACTGTAGAAATAAAAATAAATACCTGCATGCAAGCACATTTCACAAAATATGCATAATAAAAATTACACACAAATGGACATTAATTAAACTCCAGGACATTTAATAAACTCTAAATTTTTAATTTTAAAACGATTAAATATGAATACATTTAAGGATAAATTGTATTTAGTAAAATTGAAAATGGAGAAAGGATTAAAGTTTTCTCAGCTCATGAATTTAGCAGAATGAGTTTCAATAATAGATTTTCTGCAATACACCAAGCAGTTAATACAGAACTCCAAAAACCAGATTAGAGAAATTTGAGAAATAAAAGGTTCTATCGTAAATGTATGATGAAACAAGGCCTTCAAGGAGAAATGATAAGTTTTTGTCAATGTTAAAATAAATATATAAATAGCTCTTTTATCATAAAATCTAAAAAATTATTTAAAATTATTTATATTAAATAAAAAAGAAAATAAATCATTTAATTACATAGAATTTAACATTAAAATTTACCGTTACTAGCACAAAGCACTGAATTTTATTTAATGTTTTATTAGTCATTAACAATTGCGCTTTGGTGTATTCAATGCCCTTAGACAATGTCCTACTGTGTAATTTTTATTAAAGAAATTTGTGAAACAAATTTTATGTCTATTTATTTATTTTTCTTCCAACAGCGATTTTTTTCTATCATTTTATAGTGTAAGAGCCTATGTAATATCGAAAATTCAATTCAATGTCAGTTCTGCCTATGACACACACATATTTATTATAGGTAAGTTTTATTTATATTATCAATTACTGATTGGTGTCATAAAATATTATAGATTTTGTTATATTTTGAAATCGGATGAAGTGAAAGTCAAGACAAAGAATAAACCTAATAAAGTAAAATATTCGAAAAATTGGATATTACAGAAAAATAGTGATCTAATTGAGCGATTTGAGAAACATCAAATGACAAATTCCATTCAATGAAATCTTGATCTTGATTTTTAAAAATATCGTTCCCACCTTTTATCTGTTTTCCTTTATCTTCAATTAGTTTTACGACTCAGATAATTGATTTCTATTTAACACAAATTATTGCCTGTGTATTCCACGAGTTTTCATATTTTTATTTTACATTACAATCCTTCATAAAGAGTACTTTACGGAGAAGTGCTGTCAATATGACTATACTTTATACAATGGTTTTAGTTTGTGTGCAGTGTTCAATACGAAATTATTTTTTGCACCGCATAGCTTGCGAAAGACCACTCGATCAGCGGGCAATTGGTCAATACTCACCGAAATCAAAGGTCATTTACGATGGATTTTGCCGACATTATTTGATCGGATAAAACAAAAATAAAACAACCTGATTATTGAATTACTATGTAAATACTGACACGAGTCGACATTGAAAGGATGATTCGAATGACATTAATTATGGTCCAATAAAAATGCGTCATGTTTGAATGGGGTGTGAAATGTACAATGACCTTCAGTAGAGATTCGATTGTATTGATTAGCACTCGATATTTACTAATAATCAATCGACACGTGAAATGATATTAATACATTGATGACAATTGGGTCTCATCTGTCTTGATATGATAATATTTGACATAATAATATTTTATCTGATTAGTTATTGGATAATTTTGTATCATTTATTGATTCGCGTTTTGATTGGTTAGTCGAGAAATTCAATTACTTTCACTGGAATTCAACTGACAGAATATAATCAATGAATTCTCAATACTGATGAAAAATTAGCTGAAAATTAATTGAAAATCAATAATTTAAAATAAAGAAAAATATAAATGTAATTAATTTTATGAAAAGACGAATTCATAGGAGGGTCACCTGTAAATAATTTTATTGTTGATCCCTTTCCAGATCGGATTTTGACATTTTGAATAACTATGAAATAAACAAGTCACCAATAATTAATCAAATATTTTTAGTGTTCACATAATTAAATACTGTAAAATCCCGAGTATAAGCTGCAGCTAATACGTACATTAAGGCAACATTTCTGAATTGCAGCTAATAGGATGTGCAGCTTATACAACTAAAAAACAATTCAAATCGAAGATAAGATTATTTATTTCAATTTTCAACATCACACTCCTCAAAACCATCACACTTTTCATTGTCAATAAAAGTGAAATTTTCTAGTAATTCTACAATGTTTGGATCAGACTCGTTCACATTCATTTCATTTTCTTCAATTTCAAGAACATCGTCGTCTTCACCGAATGCAGCACAAAAACCATTCAAAATGGTGGAAAGGTTAACATCTTCCCAATCCATTCGAAAATAGTATTCCAGTCAGCTGCTTTCATATTTCCGGACTTAGTATGTTTGATGTTTTCATAATCTTTAATGATCCAATCCTCCCACTTCTTACGCAATTTTGACTTGAACGAACGGTTAACAGT
This sequence comes from Schmidtea polychroa, assembly GCA_959609185.1. Classification (NCBI taxonomy): domain Eukaryota; kingdom Metazoa; phylum Platyhelminthes; order Tricladida; family Dugesiidae; genus Schmidtea; species Schmidtea polychroa. The sequence goes on along the minus strand of CAUHTR010000419.1, from coordinate 93,948 downwards.
AAGATCTAATGACTGCACCTTTGATGTCAATCCGGCAGGTATGAAAGCTACTTTGGATTCCTTCTTAATTTTATCAAGTGTAGTACTGACAAGATGTGAGCGATGCATATCAAATAAAAGCAATGATGGAACCAAGAATCAACCCTTTTGGATCTTGGTTCCATGGTGTCTTTGGAGGCAATGTAATTCGACTCTTCCATACTTTCTTGAGCCATATCTCAAGAGTTTCATGATTCATCCACCCAGATCCATTAGCTGCAATAACAAGCTTTGATTCAGGAATGAAAGTCTTTGGATGTGTTTTCAACGCAAATGGTGCAGCTAATACGTGCTGAGGTTTATACGACTAAAAAATACATTTTTATAAAAATGTCATCTGCAGCTTATACTCGAGATTTTACAGTATATATATTTTAAAAGTCCAATACTTAAAATGATTAATGAAAATTTTAAAATAAAAATTTTATTCACGACATAGATAAACTTAAAAATAATTTTAATTTTCTTAATAAAATAATAAATGATAATTTAAATTTTGTATTTTTTTGTTTAGTTCTATTTTCTTTTAATATTTTGTTTATTTTCATCAATACTTTTGATAAAATTTATTCTCAATTTTCGATTATGGCTTGAAATAATAATAATAGATTTGAGATACGTAATAAAAACATTGATCTGTAGTCGTAATGAAATTAAACAAAATGTTAAAATCAACAAAACATTTTATTTTTTTGTTCTTTCTTTCACCAAATATTCAAAATTAGTATAAAGATTTTAAATTTTTCAATAAATTTTTTAAAAACTAGTTTATGAATTAGATTAATTATGTATTTATATTTTATTTTATTGTTTAAATTATCCTATAATTAAACAAAATTGGTAAAAATAAAAGTAATGGATGAAGAATGTATTATTTGTTATGAGGAAGTGAAAAATGAAAAATTAGTTTCATTTATTTTGTGCAATCATTCGGTTTGTATTATTTGCGTTGAGCAGTTATTATTCCACGATATCCAAACTCACCCAAACGACGGTTTTAAATGTCCATTAGATAGAAGACAAATTGTCAAAGTATGTCTTCAAGATAACGAAGGTAACATAGAATTTATCAGTACAAAAGAATTAAGGAAAACAGTCATTGGGAGACATCTCGAGTCAGTTACCAAAGAATTGAAAAATTTCACTACTAAATCTTTATCAATTTATAATAACTTTATAACCTTTTCGAAGAACCGAATCAAAGACCTTTCCAATTTCAAAGACGATATCCATTTCAATGGCTATGATCTGATCATAATGATTAACAAAGGCATCCATGATCAGCTTAATATAGCGGAATCGAGACAAAATGGTCAAATGAATAATACTTCGAGATATTTTATCATTTTCGACTACATCATGACTTTTAAAGAAGAATTTCCGAGAGAAATTATCCGTTTTGAACAATGGACTTCAATCAGCTACAATTTGTGTACTATTTTGAATTTGAGAGAAATTCTATTAGGAACATCAGATACCTTTGACTTTCATCTTGAGTTGGCCAAATTTTGCAAATTGGATTCTTTCTTTGGTGACGTTCAGCAATTGCTGATTTATATTACAATTGTAAACGACTTTTCTCCTTTCAATGCATACGCGACCTTGAAAAAAGATGACGATGAGGCTGGTGACGACGGGATGCATTGTGTGATTTGCAAAAGTGAAATTGATCATAAATTTCATGGGATTTTGAATTGTGAATTTCATCGGATATGCATTAGTTGTATTTGTAAGTTCTTTATTACCACTGGAATTTGTCCAATTCATGGTCTCGAGCCATCCACCCCATCATTAAGAATAGTAACTGATGGAAATTTTCTCGAAATTTACGACTTCATCTTTAAGCGTCACATTGATATTCACTTTAATGCTTTCTTATCTGAAATTGATGAAATCTATCAATTATTCGGTTCCGAGTTACTGAAGCATTTGCATTTCATCGCGGACGCTTACAAGACTTTAATAGTGGAAAACAGTCAAAGTACATTCGACCAATTCAAACTAGATTACAAAAACTTTGATAAATCCTTCAAGATTTCTAGTGTCAGGAGTTCTTACAAATTACTTAAATTCAGACATGAGCTCAATAAAATCCGATGCGGCTCAGAAATTTTTGACAATTCGCATATTTCCTACTCCAATAGACTTGATGCAGTGGAGAAAGCATTCCGAAGAACTTACTATACTTTGAAAAAAGTAGTGAAATTTGTCGTAGAAGTTTATAAAGCACTGAACGCAATTTGTCAAGAAACAAAAATAGAAAGGTACTTAATTCAATACGTTATATTGCCTGCTTGTCCTTTCATCTATTTGCCCAAGACCTTCATATCAGAAAGATCACGAATTATTTATAAAATGATTCAGGAAAGTACTAAAAGTATAAAATATTCAAATAATTTTTACGATTTTATAATATAATATCTTATACTGATTTTTTTTCTTTTATTTGTAATTTTTATATAAATGTTCATATTTTACTATTAGCAAATTCATTAATTAAAACAAATAATTCTTGTCTAACACAAACGGTTCCGTCGGCTTCATTAAAGATTCAGCATTTTCGGTGGGTCGCACATAAAATAAATTTTAACTTGAAAATAAAAGTCACATATCAGTCGCTAGTCATCAGTGAGATTTCCTTCCAATCCTGTCTTCAAATGGTCTTTTTATTAACTTCAATTACAACTTCCTTTTGAGCATTTTGTAAACGTCGAAAAAGTCGACTTGTCGAAAAGCATTTACACATTATTGTCGCTTTGTATTTGTTGTAAGTGGCAGCTTCTGTGTGTTTGATTCGTATAAAATACTGTCATGCTTTCGATCCACTTGGCATGCTGTAGGGTTAGCATAACACGTTAATTAATATCAATGAAAAAATATATGAAAATAAGCATTAATATAACACAGTGGTGTCAAACCTTAGAAAGTGGTGGGCCAAATCAAAACTTTCCAATCAACTTGCAGGCCAAAAATCAAAATTGTTTTATATTCTAGACCAGTGCCAGGCCGGAAGGGTTCTTAAAATATTATAAGAAAAAGCTTATCAAAAACCATTTTTTCAAATTGCTTAAATTGACTTCTTTTCTTCCTAAAAAATGATGTCGGCTTTTCAAAATTAGATTTAAGATGCGTAACGTTATCTCTCCTTAATTCTCCAGTAATTTTATAAAAATTTTCATAATGGTGGGTAATATAATGACGCCTGATATTTGCCACTTTATTCCCAGTAACCTTTTCAAGACAAATAAGGCATGTTGGCTTTCCATTTTTCTCAATAAAAAGTAATTTAACGTCAGGTATCTTGAAAAATTCGGCACTCGCCATGTACTTTCCTGATATTTGAATTTATTGGTTAATTTAAATATTGAATTTTAATGAATATTAAAACAACTTTTGTTTATTAAATTTATTATCGTTACATGTGGTCACGGGCCAGTCAAATATCTTCATAAACTTGTAAAAATCATTTTCGGGCCGGTCAAAATCCCTAGACTCTAGACCACGGGTTCCCAACCTTTTCATAGCACCGTACCTGTACGTTGTAAACAATTTGATCTCGTACCGATAAACCTAATTTTTTAATGGGGTATAAAATGCAATGGAGATTTGTAATAAAGACAAGTAACTTGGGATATACATATATTTACTGCTAAACATATAAATAAAATATAATTATGACTTAAAAAATAGTTAGTGAGAAGGTTGGGCCTGTTTATTATTAACTATAGAAGAAATATCAGCCTCAATGTTTGTCAGTTTAAGGCGAAGACCCAATTCAATATATGGGTTATTGTAGTCATGTTTTTTTCGCAAAACAGATTTTTAATAGATTTTTGTTTTATATATAGTAAAGTACTGGTACGCGTACCCAAGGTTGGGAATCCCTTCTCCAGACTATTGAGATTAATTTTTTTTAATTGATTACTTATTTAGATATTACTTACGACTACATTTCTCCAATGCCTGTCTGTACAGTTAGATAATAATAGTTAGAATTAAAAATTGTATTTTCTCATTAAAAACATAAACACAAGTAAAATTTATACACTTGTTCAATTCAATTTAGTTTGAATCAAATTTTAAAATTACATATTTTTATTGAAAGGAGTGTAACTCAAATTCAAAATGTTTTCTTTATGGTTGCTGAAGGGACACAAGGGACGGACCAAGCGTTTGTCATCACTGATATAACATAATAAATTATCTTATGAATTTTATTTCGAAATGGTTCGTATGCTTATATTTTTTATATGTAGTCCACTATAATATAGAAAAAGAGAAAATCGTTCATCACAAACGACCCACTGGACTTTAGTGCGATGAACCCTTGGTGTTATGTATTCAGACCTTGAAACGACGAACAAACTAAAAGCTTGTCGTAGTTCGCGATCTGCCTACACAGATTTTAATCGCCGTGGTACTCCGCAAAACTGGGCTAACCTATTACCAGCATAGGACGGAGCTACCCAAGCGCATCCAATGTAGACCACGCCAACTACTAGTCGTCGTCCACACGGGCGTATACCGATAAACGGCGCGGTAAAACGACTCCAGATAAACATAATAGTATAAATGCTCCTTCCTGTTGCACATATCATATTTATTGCTTGTGAAGTGGCTGTGGGCCAAAAAAATTTCGATGTCACACTACGAAAATGATTCCGATTTAGAAACTTTAAACCGAAATTCAAAAATCCCAGTCTCTATCGTTTATTTTATAATACGGCAAAAGTCACACTAAATCCTTACTTTAAAAATTCACAAAACCATAAATAGATTAATAGATTCGGTCGTATTGTGACTGAAATTCAAAAGTTGGTTGTTTCAATTGTGTCAGAAATTTACAAACTGGTTAAATTTCTGACACAATTGAAACAACCAACTTTTGAATATACTATATATACTCTAATTTTGGTGTGCGAGTATGTGTGCGTGCATTGATTCAGTAAAACAAACTTGAACTATTTTAATTCTACTCAATTTTGAATCTTAATTTTTTTCAATTTTAATGGAGATTTTTCGTAATTTATCATGGTCTATTAGAACGATTTAATAGAACCTTGAAAACATCTTTGATACTTTCAATTTCAAAGGTTGGACTAAATCATTACCTTTCGTTATGTTGGGTTGGAGAAACATTGCATCAGCTACTACAGGATAAACGCCATCACAGCTGTTATGCGGAACACAAACCTCGTAACCATAGGAAATCATTTTTGAAAACAACCCAACTTTGAAAGAACAAGAATCAGCACAGCGCACATTTGCTTATCCATCGATTCAGATTCTGGATGTTATTTTAAGTCTCGATGCAATTGAACGTCTTGTGGGAGTCACGATTGACAGTACTTGTGGTGAAAATTCGGAACTCTCCCTCCATTTTGGACCATTCTTATTAGTACAGCGCTGTGAGATAATTAGATCCATCGTGTGCCATCTTTTTCTGAGAACGGTTTGTATAACCAATATTTATACTTAATATCGGTATTTTTAGTGTTACTTAGCATTATGGGCCTCAAATCAACCTGTCAATAGGACCCATCGTGCATTTATAAAAGTATCATCATCAGGTTATGCAATTGGATTCGCATCTTTTTATGCGCCTTCTGTTCTGTGCGAGTTAAATTTTTTGGCTCCATATTTATGATTTTATTAAATATTTTACTCGAAATTCAGTAAAATGTAATTAAAATGAAAAATAGTACATTTAGATAAATCATTTACTAAGATCTCACTAAAAATTAATTTTTACAAAAGAAATATTAATAAATATCACATTAAACATGTAATCTAAATTGTGAATTATAAGAACTTTTTTTTCTAATTTCACCACTGATTATTTTTTCCATTGAATTTATTAAAAAGAGAGCTTGAAGACTATAAATCAGTAATATGCCGATGTTTTTTGATACTCACGAATTTTCGGCACTGCCTTTTTCAAGTGAATTTTCAATAAGGTCAAAATATCTAAATTCGCCCCATCCTTTAACCCTTAATTGCTTCACACCTTTTCGAAAATGAAATAATCACACTATCATATCACATATTATCTTAGGGCTTTTTGAATTAGATTTTGGTCACAAAATTCTTTGAATGGGAAACGGTCACATTGTAGTGTGGGGGTTTTCAACTTGAATGTAGTTTCAAGGTTTTTAGTACTGTTAATTATGGTCTCGTGAAATTTTAGGTCGATTTCTACAGGGATCTTACACTCTACAGTATAGTGCGGTGCTTCTTTTGGTTTCACTATAGTATCAAGCATTTTTTGCACAGTGAATTCTAGTCTCAGGAAGTTTTAGACCGATTTCAAACGAACTTTTAGTACAGTGAATTTTGGTATCAATTATCTTGAATAAGAAATTATAACTATCGGTTTTAAAACTCGAATTTAAAAACACATGTAATTATTTTGAATAGGTAATTTAAAATTTTTATACAGAAAAATGTAGTCTAAAGAAATGTTTCTATAGAATTTGAAAAAGTAAATTTAGCAAAATAATTTAAATAAATAAATTTGCGTAAACAATTTAAATAGTTAATTAGGTAAATTACAATATTTTCAATGGCTTTTCGCTGGGTTAAATTATTATTATTATTATTATTATTATTATTATTATTATTATTATTATTATTATTATTATTATTATTATTATTATTATTATTATTATTATTATTATTATTATTATTATTATTATTATTATTATTATTATTATTATTATTATTATTATTATTATTATTTATTATTATTATAATTATAGATTTTAAAATAATCAAGCTATAGTTGGTAAATTAAAAAAACAACAACAATAATAATAATAATAATAATAATAATCCCTAACCTATTACCACCATAGGACGGAGCTACCCAAGCGCATCCAATGTAGACCACGCCAACTACTAGTCGTCGTCCACACGGGCGTATACCGATAAACGGCGCGGTAAAATAATAATAATAATAATAATAATAATAATAATAATAATAATAATAATAATAATAATAATAATAATAATAATAATAATAATAATAATAATAATAATAATAATAATAATAATAATAATAATAATAATAATAATAATAATAATAATAATAATAATAATAATAATAATAATAATAATAATAATAATAAAAGTAATGATATTACATTAGAGGCCAAGGACCAAATGTGAACAGTTTAGAGTATATTGCGTAATTCGATACAATGTGTTAGTTATTACGCAATATACATTACTATTTAAGAGTGATCACTCTGTGTTTATATTAATAAATCTTTAGATGGAACCAATTGTTGTAACTGGCGACCACGCCGAAAATGTTCACACAATGACGACTCGAGGAGAAGGGAAAAAGTCTGCAAGAGACGCACTACCGAAACGTGCACAAGAACTCTTGGATATGGAAATTAGAAGATACGACGGCAGGTGTACCAAGGAAGCTGAAAAATGGATACAGGCAATTGATGATTGGATCGCTAGGAATGATTTGAAGAGGACAGAAGCATTCGATTTTCTCCTTTGCGATGAAGCTGGCTACACTGTGGAAAAATTTCAAAACAGAAAAAACAACAGATAAAGCAGCTAAAGAGTGGTTTTCCGAAACATTTACAATTAAATTGACTATTATAGACAAGATTAAAGAACTTGCTGCAATTAGACAAGAGGAAAATGAGAGATATGCAACCTTCGAAATCAGGGTATTGAAATTAGTGAGTGAAGTTATTAATTCAGGAATGAGGGTAGATGAGATTGCCAATGAAATTATAACTGGACGCGTCAGAGACAGAAGATTAAAGGATGCTCTAACAATGAAACCATCGATGACAGCAGAAGAACGAAATCAACTGGCCAAAATTTACGAAAAAGTGGAATCAAAAGAAAAGACGGAAGAAATTATGGTAATAAAGAAGAGTAGTTACGCGGAAGCAACAAGGAGAAGAAATTCAGAAACGTTTACAAGAGAAACAAATGGAAGTAACACCAATGTATTAAGAAGCCAAGGAAATTACAGAAGAGAGAATAACGAAATGAATCATGCAGTCGAACGGAATGTGCAGAGAAGGACACCAACGGTTTCGCTTAAACACATTGCCAAGAGATTATACAATCGATCTAGAGGCCTTCCTGATCCAAGAAACGGCGAATTACAGTCAGGCCAATGTTTTTGCTGTGGCGAATATGGGCACAGAAGATATGAATGTCCACTAAAAGATAAATGTTTGATATGTGGTAAGGGAGGGCATAATTTTCGTGATTGTTATTTATTAAGAAAGAAAGACCAACATAACTATGAGAACAAGAAAATGATAGCTTGTGTGCATGACGAAGAAAACGGAAGAAATTACTCGGATGATGCAGAAACAAGAGAATCAATTAATGATTATGCAATTCATGATGTGGAAACTGAAAAAAACACGAGGAACTCTATTGCATACATTTCGTCAATGGGGTTGTAAAGGAAGAAAATCGGAATGACAGAACAGAGGGAATGAGGTATGCGACGTCAGATGGAAGAGAATGGAGCAAGATGATGATAAATGATGTTGAGATTGAGATGTTGTGGGATTCTGGAGCTTCAATTACAGTGATGAATGAGGAAACATGGAATAAAATTGGCAGTCCACGTTTAAGCAGCAGTGAAATCAAAATATGTGGAGTTTTTCCAGTAACTCAAAAACCACAGGGATGTACAGAAGTAAATGTTTATTGGCACAATAAGATGAGGACTATCAAAATAATTGTTATTAAAAATATATTTCCAGGTTTTATTGGTGGGATAGATACTTTGAAAGCATTTGGAGTGCAGTTGATGGAAATTAACAATATCGAATCCGAGACAAAGATTAGCAATTATACTGATGACGAGAGAAGGCAAAAAGCAAAAAAGGAATTGGGAAGAAATGAATTGCCAACAATTAACAAATTATTAGATGAATTCGGGTCAATATTTATGGCAGCCAGATTTGATTTAGGATTCACAAGAATCGTAGAGCACGAAATTAATACATCTGGGAATCCAACAATGCAATTTCCAAGACGACAACCAATGCATCTAGAACAGAAAATTGAAGATATAATAAAAGAGTTAACAAAAGCTCAAGTTATAAGACGATGTAAAAGTCCATGGAGCTCTCCATTGGTTGTAGTAGGAAAGAAAGACGGCTCAATTAGAATGTGCGTAGACTATCGAGAGTTGAATAAGATGACAGAAAGAGAATCTTTTCCTATGCCCAACATATTCCAATTACTCGATAACCTATCAGGATCTAAATTCTTTTCTTCTTTAGATCTTGGACAAGCATACTATCAGGTCGCATTAGCAGAAGAAGCACAAGAAAAAACAGCTTTTAGTTCCAAAGAAGGTCAATTTTGTTTCAATCGACTTCCATTTGGATTATCAACGGCTCCAGCAACATTTCAGCGATTAATGCACACGATGTTAGAGGGTATATTGTTTAATGGAGCAATTGTTTATTTAGACGATATTCTGGTATATGGCAAGGACCAGTCTGAACATGATGAGCGATTACGAGAAGTTTTCAAAAGAATAAAAAAAACAGGACTAAGAATAAATCCGGAGAAGTGCGAAATTTACAAAACCAAATTAAAATTCCTTGGTCACACCGTCAGTGAAGATGGAATACAGACAAATTCAGAGAAGATCAAGTCAATTACAGAAGCGACGAAACCACAGTGTGCTTAAACAACTTCGATCTTTTCTAGGTTTGACAAATTACTATAGACGATTTGTCAAAGATTATGCTAAAATAGCAGCACCCCTACATGCAGCAGCGTCAAGTTGTGATAAAACAATCGAATGGTCAGAAAATTGTGAAAACAGTTTTAAACAACTTAAAGAAGCCTTAACACAAGCACCTATTCTTGATTTTCCTCGTATAGACCGTAAATTTATATTGGATACTGATGCCAGTTTTGAAGCTATTGGAGCAGTGTTGAGTCAAATAAAAGAAGACGGTTCAGAAATAGTTATCGCATACGGTTCAAGAAATCTGACGGCCCATGAAAATGGATACTGCGTAACAAGGAAAGAGTTATTGGCATTGCATGAATATGTTTTATATTTTAGACAGTATTTATACGGTAAAGAATTCGTGGCTCGAACAGATCACAAAGCTTTAGTATTTATGAACACGAATAAAAAAGCAATAAGTCCACAATTTCAGACATGGATGGCTAATCTATCGGAATACGATTTCCAATTGAAATACCGGAAAGGTGAAGAACATGCAAACGCAGATGGATTATCAAGGATCGAGGGTAGTTTATGTGCACAGTGTCAGACAGCACATGTACAACATAAACAAGAAAGGTCAAGAGTAAGATATATCAATTTGATACAAAAAACACAGACAATGTTAGAAATTATGGAAGAACAGAAGAAAGATAAATTGTTCCAGGAAGTGATGGAAATTCTTAAGAATCAGATAGATTTTCGGAAGGAATCGTTTCTAAATAGTTTTTTATTCAGATATAAAGATCGGTTAAAGATATCGGATGATATGCTTGTATTGGAATCAGACAAAAAAGATCTAGTGATAATCCCAAAAAGCTATCAATCTAAACTAGTGATTAAAATACATGAAGATTTATGTCACGTTGGAATTAAGAAACTGTTTCATTATTTGGAAGGGAATTTTTTCTGGCCGAAAATGCAAGAAACAGTTAAAGAGATAGTAAAACGATGTGTCACATGTGCAAGACGGAAAATAGACCAAGAGAGGACAAAGGAAATTTTAATTCCACACGAAAGTTCTGAATTTCTAGAACAGATTGTGATGGATGTTGCTTTCATGGAGAGAACTTCAACCGACAAAAAGTATGTTATCGTTATTATTGATAGGTTTAGCAAATTAGTAAGTTTAACGGCTACAGCAAACCAAGATGAAAAAACTATTTTGAAGACGCTAATGAACAATTGGATTTACAAATATGGTAAACCTCAAAGTATATTGACAGACAGAGGGCGAAATTTTGAAAGCAAATATTTTAAGGAAAAATTAGAACAACTTGGAATAAAGCAAGAATTCGCCTCGCCATATCAACATCAGTCGAATGGCTTAGTGGAAAGAGCTATCAGAACAATGCGAGATTTACTTGTGACTACGATGAAAGGGGGCTGTGCTGAAAAACAGTGGCACGAACTGCTGCCTCGAATTGAATTCAGTATAAATGCAACTTATCAAAGTTCTACAAAATATTCACCATTTGAGATAGTATATGGACGAAAAATAACGTTACACACTAATTCTAGACTCAAACATCAAGTACACGATATTTCGGAAGAAGCACAAAAGAATAACAAGCAAGCTGCGCAAAAGATGAGAACATTTGAAAAAGACAAAAGAATTAAACGACATTTTGAAGTGGGGGAGGAGGTACTAGTAAGACGAGAACCACATAGAAGAAACAAAAATGATATTCAATATGATGGTCCATATAAAATTCTTAGATTTATTTCAGATCATCAAGTTGAATTGCAATATCCAGATACAACACGGCACCGACGAATCGAATGGTTAAAGAGATGGCATCAATCTTATGAAGGGGAGAGTAATGATATTACATTAGAGGCCAAGGACCAAATGTGAACAGTTCAGAGTATATTGCGTAATTCGATACAATGTGTTAGTTATTACGCAATATACATTACTATTTAAGAGTGATCACTCTGTGTTTATATTAATAAATCTTTAGATGGAACCAATTGTTGTAACTATAAACAATCAAATGATTACTTAAATAAACACGGTAAAGATTTTATTTACGCTCCCTTCGGATCTCGTTTATCAATTCACATGTAAAGGGTGTAATGCCGCATACATTGGAGAGAATTCCCGTCATCTCTGTACAGGAGTTCAAGAACACTGTCGACCGAAGGGAGTGTCCAATATTAAGGATCACAATAAAGTCTGTATGAGAGAATTAGGAATGTCGGATATTAAAATCTTATCAAAAAACTTTGATAATTGTTTTGAGTGTGTGATATGTGAAGCATTATTGATAAGAACTTTTATTCCTAAAATCAATGTGCAGAATGCAGTGAATACGTGTGTGTTGAATGTTTTTGATTAAGTGTTTGTATGTTGATGTATATTGAATAATAGTTATGTTAAATAATTAAAAAAATAATTAAAATTTATATTTTTCGAGCCTGTTTTTCGACCCTTTCTAAACGTTTTCTAACAAATTCTTGCTCACTGTCTTTTTCACCATTCCCTAATCTACCACTCTCCCGTTTTCCAGCTTGAATTTCGAAAACATTTCACTTTATTCCACTTCCTCAGATTTGTGCATTTTTCCATTTCGTGTCCAATTGTACCCTTTTGCAGTTCCGATTTTGTCATATCTTTCTTTGCTATTACATCTCTGCTTGATCACCATTTTCTTTTTACTCGAAACTATTCAATTTGACATAATTTAATAATTTACTTTCAACCTTAACAAAGGAAATATTCCCAAGGTCAATAACAACTAATCAAACTGATGATTTCATTGATCTCTTCTTTGTTTGCTTTTTCAATTTTATGGGTGCCAGTAACTAAAAAAGTTAAGAACTACTGATCAAAACAAACTGCAATTTCATAGAAAATTTCGTATGAATTTATAGTTTAATAGCTTGTAAACAAGTAAAAGTTATATTTAGCAAAACAGCAGGAAAATTCTCAGCAGCAACAAGTTAATCGCCAATTGAAATTGATAAAACAGATAGAAAAAAATATGAAATAAAAATAAAGATTATTGGGTATTTCCCCTGTGGTTTGTCTGTGTGATTAATTTTTGATATTCGCTTGAAAAATTGCTTTCTAGGAACTCCTTCACTGTCTCGATATGTTCCATATATTTGAGACGGATTTCCTTCACTTTTTCTTCACTATCACCGCTCTGTTGACACAAATCGAAGAACAAGTTGTCATCGTACATCAGTTTCAGCGCGAAAAAGATTTCCAAATTGTTGTGCATGAATTTCTGCAAACGTTGGACCTGGATATATTTTCTGTGACACATGGGCAAAAATTTCTAAGTTTACTTCTTTGATGAATTTGATGTTGTTTTCACCCCATAATTGTTCCTGGATCACATCGAGGAATCCATCCAACATTGTGTAGTAATCGGTCTGTAGGGATCGATATTGAGCTGCGAGAGTTTTGTTAATAGCAAGGGAGTTTTCCAGATCTTTCTGAAAATTTAAATGCTTTATTAAATTGATAAATAATTTTAATAGTAATTAAGGAGACTCTGGTGCCCAATAATGTAATTTTGAATTTAGTTAACGAGAATTTCGTTTATTGTTTAAATTAGCATTTCTTAAAACCTTCATTCATCCTGCAGTAGTTATGTGTTTCTATCTCCTTGTCCATAGTTTTACAGTACTATTCAAAGTTATAAATTTATTATTCAAGGTTATAAATAAGGTCATATTAGAAAGAAAAATTGTTAGATTACCACCAAAAAAACTAGTTTTTTGGACGAATGTGGATTCAACAATCACTGCCGGCGCCGTTATAGGTACAGTTATGTTATTGAGAAAGCGTATTTTACGATACCTGGTAACCGTAATATTAATAAAAACTTGTTTTGCGCTATTAACATTAATGGTTTCGTTGCATTCAAGTACAGATTAGGTGCTTATAATGCAGAGTTACTTACGTATCCATCCTTATCATACATTAATTATGGATAATGTGCCTTTAAATAGGTCCAGGGTTGTGGTTGAAGCCTTGAGTAGGTATAGAGTAAGTAAAGAATACTTACCACCATGGTCGCCTCAACGTAATCCTATTGAGGAATTTTTAGTATGGTTAATTCAAAGTTTAGAGCCATGAAAGCACCCAATAATGAAATAACTGTTGAGGAAGCTTTATATATTATTTTATCAGAGAATAATAAACATGTTGAGCAGTGCCATCGGTTTTGGAGATCTATACAAAGGAGGCTAGAGAAAGTATTGAGAAAAGAGCCTTTTATTTGATTAAAAAATTATCAAGATATCTTTCTGTTTTTATTTTATAATATCTTCACGTGTATTTTAATGTTTTGACTTTGAATAATAAATTTAAAACTATGAATATCACTGTAATTTCATTTTAAAATACCTTAGAAATACTAGTTATTTCGATCCTCGCATTTTCTTTAACCTGTTAAATGCGTCCAACTTGTATACACGTAATTTCAAAACTGAAAACTGGTGTGTTCGTGGAGTATACAAGTCATGTTAAAAGAACCTTTATCATTCGCTAATGAAACACAAGACTTCCAAAATGTAATAGATCCGTTTATCTTGCGTTCGACATGCATAAACGTGATGGCCTTGAATTTACTATGCACAAGGTGTGGTACTGAGTATCGTTCTAGTGATAATGAATGAGCAAACGAAGAAAGATTATAGATGTCATTTCGTTGTCAAATAGTTGCATTTGTTCCTTTCAGAAATTCAGAGTTCAGAGATTCATAAGCACACTCCAGGTCTTTTGTATAGTCATCACAATCAAACAAATCATAATTTAATTTCTTTTCGTTTGAATAAATCGCATTCAATATCGATTGAATTTCATTAAAAAAAATTGTTGAAATCGTGTTCAGCAATAGTAGGGTTGGGAATACCGGACCAAAAATCCAATACCGGTATTTCGGTATTGAAAATTTTTAATCCCGGGATCCCGGTATTAATACCGGTATTCCTATAATAATACGAATGAATAAATAATTTAATTAAAAAATTGTCAATTAAAAAAAACTAAATTTATTTATTTAAAGAATAAAAAATGGAAAAACAAAATTCAGTAAAATGTTAGTTATATATATTAATTATAAGAAAAGGAAGAAGACATAAAATTTTAAGGTTCTACTTTTTCTGTAGTTGGTTGTTGATATAAGACCTCAGAAAACATAGATTGTTGAGCGAATTATCTCCCATCCTTGACCGAATTCTGGTGCAGATTAAGCCAGCTGCCAAAAAGCTCTCCGATTCTACACTGGTCGGTTGAATACTTAGCAAATAATTATATAATAAAGTTAAGTATTTGCCTCTTAAGCCATTTGTCTCAAAAAATGACATTTCGTTTTTTTTTATTGAGCGTGTGAAATCATTTTTGTTTTGGTCTATTCCACTTTCAGGTAATCTGGTGCAAATTTTTTTTGATATTAACCTTTCCAACTTTTCTTGTAAAGTCAGAGATATTTCATTTCTTTGATCATCTTCATCATCATCGACATTGAATATTATATTTGTATCTGAATTTGAAACGTTGGCTGAAGTAGATGTTGTTGCTACAGGTGCAGCTTCACAATGCAAGTTGGCCACACCCAGACGTTGTATCTGTAGAACAATAACTTTTGCGATTGCAGCTTTGGTAATGATCGGAAATAATTCATAATCTTTATCGGCTTCATCATCGCTTGGATTTTCCTTGCAGTTTGCATCATGTAAATATTGCAAAATACTTGAAATTTCTGTTCGTCTTTCAAGAATACGTACTTTTAAAGCTGCTTTCAATTCATAACCTAATGAACATGGATGGTCAGTTATTGATTTCATCCTAAATTGAATAGCAGTATCTGCAGATAACAAAGTTGCATCCTGTCGACAAATTGTTTCAACTGTAAGCCTAATGGGAAGTAAAACTGAAAGGATATACGACAACATTTCAAACTCGGCATCTGAAAACAAAATAGGTGATTTTAAATCTATTAGACTCTTTTTGATGCAATTTTTTAATTTGATGAAACGTTCTATCATAGACACCAAACTATTTCATCGTGTTCTTGATTCTAAAACCAGAGAAAATTCTTTCCCGAACTCTTCTTTTATATATTTTTGTAGGATTTTGTCATTTTTTGTAGGCGAAGTTCGATATATTTTGACCACTTTACGAACTTTTTTAATTAATGGTAAAATTTGCTGATGTACCAGAAAAGAATTATTATCATCATTTTCAGTGGCGATTAGGAGTAAACCATTTTCATTTTCGTAATCTTCATCAATTAATTCGTCGTCATCTGTGGAATTCTGCTCTTTTTCAAATCTGGGTGTGGGAACAGATGTAACGTTGGAATCTTCTTCATTATGCAGACTAGCCTCATTAATAGGTTTTTTGTAGAGTACGCTGATAACAGCCAACTAAATTCCATGCGCTAAACATAACTGCTGATGTTCTTCAATTAACCTGCCAACCTTTGTCATAACTGCAGCGCCATCAGTGGTATTACCTACAATATTCTTCATCGAAAGCTCAAAATCACCTAACCTATCATGCACAAGCTCAACACATTTTTCTGCTGGAATTGTTCCAAAAGCACGAATCAATCCTAGATTCCAAAATTCTTTACGACCAATGAATTTTACGACCAATCAATATCAAAAGTTTGAGTTAAAGCAAATGTAGTTTATTATGACTTACACCATTTTGTGAGAATTTACAAGTAAAATTTAAATCAAGCACTTAACACTTTTAATTATGCAGTCGTATTATAAATATATTCAATTAACAAAAACAACCATTCTTTTCTCTTTAATAAGTGTAGAAACGACAGTTAATCAAAATAATGGATAGATAACAAATGAATTTTATAAAATCAAAATAAGTCAAAAAAATATAAAATTTTAGGTCCATTGTCACCATCACAACAAGTGGAAACCAGGCGGCGCAAACTGGTCACAACCTCCAAAAGAAGGTGTGCGACTTTCAAATTGAACTAGCTATTTATAAATATTAGTAATTTTCTTTAATTTTCAACTAAGAATCAATGTTTTTCTACCAATTTCTTGGATGATATTTCATTTATTTTTATTCTAATAAAAAATTTAAAAAAGGTTGTGTTGCGTAGAATTAAATTTTATGATCTTTAGACATAATTAAAGTGACCAGACGTCCCGCATTACGCAGGACTTTCCCGTATTTAAATTGTTATTTCAGTTTAAAAGTTTAAATGTACAAAACAAAAGCTGCAAAGAGCATAGAAAACAAATAAAGTGTTTTTATTTTGCTTCTTTTAGCTTCTGTTCTATTTTTTTCTTTATTCGTCTTTTTTTCCAATAAAATGTATAGTTATATAATAGAATATTGTACATTGTAAGTTGTGTACAATATGATCAGCTGGATTAAATAATCAGTATACAGTCTTTATACAATTTAAATATGAAATATACATATTCTTCTATCGAAGAAATCAAAATAGTGCTCTTATCATAGTATTCTACAATGCACACGTTATTAGTGTGTATTCGTGCGTATGTTTAGTATAAAGTGATCAGGCGTCCCAAATTATGCGGTTTTAATTTGAAAATGTCCCGCATACCAACAAAAAATATCTGGTCACTTTAGACATAATGAAAACAAATAAAATATTATCAATGCGTTTCCATTTTGGTACTGCCGTTATCAAGTGTTATTTTTTAAAGTGAAAAACAGTGCACAAAATTTGTGTTAACTAGAATAATAATCTCTACTCGAAAATTAAATGAAGCTAAATGAAATTAGATAATACTGACAAATTATAAGTAAAATATTAAGTTAAGTTATTTATATCACTATTTTAAAATTTGATTAAAAAATTCACCATTTGAAATTATTTATCGATTTGTTTCTAGCATATAAATAAATTACTTCAAGGCCCATTAAAATTTGTTGGCGACCTAGAAGATAGTTCTCGTGAGTGACTCGATACCGATTCGATTGGGTTGTTAGTTGAGAAATAGTCGCTTCGGTCCGAATGATATGTTTTCTGCAAATTTCTAGCTCCAAAGCTACATTGTTGTAATTCCTCCTAAATAGAAATGAGGAATTTATTTTAGTATCTTGAATGGTTAGTTTTACTCCAAGTCTAGCAAAGTTTCCTGGACCTTTTTCTTAGATTTTGTAATCAAACCTTCAGAATGAGTCACTTCAACTAATTGTGAGTTCATTGTCTGCACTTGCCAATCAAAAAGCTCTTCCTTTTGGATTATTGCATCTAACTTTCCTTTCAACTCATTAAAAACCGGGGTCAAGTTATCAATGATTTTCTTCTTTTCAGTTTTTGTTACTTCAATAAATTTTTCGAGGTCTTCAAATTCTGTTTCGAATTTCTTTAATTCTGAATTACTTTTGACGTGTTGAGATTCAATTTCTGCAACTTTATTTTTTGCTTCTTTTGTTGCTAATAAGACCTCCTTGAGGGATTTTTGCATTTGCTTCTGTTTCTCTAATGATTCCGTCCTTGAATTATCAAGATCTTGGGTATCTTTGACAATTTTACTTTGAAAATTCGACTTTGTTAATATTTCCTGAAATTTATAGATCAAGGTTTATTTGATGAATTAAAAATCAAATTTGTTTGTAAGTTTTGGGCCTGAATTCTTAGCTTTAATGTAAATACAGATAAAAAGAATAACGGCATTTTTATAATAATAATAATAATAATAATAATAATAATAATAATAATAATAATAATAATAATAATAATAATAATAATAATAATAATAATAATAATAATAATAATAATAATAATAATAATAATAATAATAATAATAATAATAATAATAATAATAATAATAATAATAATAATAATAATAATAATAATAATAATAATAATAATTGTTAAAACACTTGAATCTACCGGAGAGATTTATTTTTCAAAAAAAAGGAAGTATAGTTTGCATAAACACTAACTCATTGTATTGGATGATGCAATATACAAATAAATCTTCCAATTCTTAAGATTGACGCCATTTCTACGGCCATTCAATTAGTCGGTGCCACCTTGTATTTGAATATTACAATTTAACTTGATGATCATACGCAAATTTAAGAATTTATATAAGGATCCTCATATTGAATATCATCTTTGTTTCTTCAGGTGGTTCTCGGTTTATTAGTACCTCATCTATTTGATTTTTTTATAATACTTCCGACATGACGAAAGTAAAGCTATACATAAAACAAAGCTTTGCAACAGCATACTAGTGCTCCTACCGAGAGGAATCGTGAACAACACATTCATTAGATACGAATTCCATGTTATTTTGACATAAAACTAATTCAAATGTTTCACAAAATTTTTGAAAATTATTTTTAACCCTTTTGGCAACCGCGTTTTTTTCAAAAATTTATTAAATTTTATTTTCAATAATTCATCTTTGCATGATATTTTTCGATGCACTGATTGATACAGAGAGCAGCATCACACTTCTGACACATATATCTAGTGTCTTCTTCAGTAAAATCGAACGTTATTGGCTTCATTATAAGATTTTGTCAATTGAACCCATTAGAACCAGTATCTTCGTCGCTTGATGAAAAGTCAGATGATAAATTTGCCATTATAAATGAAAAAAAAAAGAATTTTAGATTTACTTTACTATTACTACAGCAATATTTGCATTCAGCAAATGAAGAAAGAGAATAAAAAGAAAAATTCTTAAAATTGAATGATTTATTGATTTAATGAATTATTATAGTTCGCGGTTTTTTTAAAAAATTTTATTTTATTTTCATTCTAGTGACATCTATTAAGCTTTAAAAACGCAATTAAACTCAAAACGTATATAAACTGACAAGGTCTTTAATTTTAAAATACAAAATGTATATATACGTTCGCGGTTGCCAAAGGATTAAAGATATTCTACTAAAAAAAAATTTGGAAATAAAATTAAAAAAAATAAATGTTCGACGTCACACATGGCTTGAACCCCCGTCCCCTGGAGTGTGACGTACTTTATGGACGGCATAATGTTATAACACTATGACATAAGTGAAGTTCCGTGGAAAATTTTGAAAAATATATGGCATATAAATGGTAGACGAAATATGTGGGTAAAACCCCTACGTTACATGAGCGAAAATACAGTAAATGAAATAAAAACGAAATCTTACTTGTTTGATGCCTTGTTCGACATCAGACAAAGTTCTTCTCAAATGTTCTTCCATTTCTTGGATTTTGCGAGTCTCTTCTGCCAATCTCTGTTGAACGGATGCGTGTTGCCTAGATATAATACTGAATTCTTCAACAGCTTTCTCAAATCGTGTTTCGGATTCTCGGATATCTTCTTTCGAATTGATTGTGTTCGTTCTCAATTTGGCGGTTTCATCAGTTCTAGACGGACCAATACAAATATCAGCAAAACTATTGACAATGATATATTACGCTTTCTCTTGGGATTCTTTGATTTCTGTGATTTCAATTTCCAATTGTCTATTCGTTCGTTTCAATTCCACCAATCGGTGTTCCAAATTTTGTTTCGTTTTATTAATTTCTAATCTATTTTTTTCTTGCTCTGCTTCTTGATCCTCAAACATTTTCATTCTTTCTAGAAGTGTGTTATTCAATCTTTTGCCGTCGAATTGCAGCTCTCGATTGTTTCTGTCCAATTTGTCTACCTGAAATATAATTTTGAAGTTTGTCACAATTATTATTGTCGAGACTGTTGTTATACTTTTTCTTCAAGGTTTGACTGCTCCAATTTTTTAGATTCATTATCTGCGTTCAGCTTTGTAATTTGAATGTGATTTTGTCTAATCTTTTCTTCACTCCTAGCGCGAAATTCAATTAGCTTCGTATATTCCTTTTCTCCGTGTTGTAATGACTTCCTTGTTAAAAATGTTTCACAAAATAATTTATTTCAATGACTTACTGGACACTAGTCAACGCCTTATTGGCTTTATGGAGATCTCGTTTGATATGTAGCTGTTCAGATGCCACCTTTTTATTGGCTTCGTCATGCTTTTCCTTTGTTACTCTTTGTCGTTCTTCACTAGTTGCCGAATCTTTAATCAATTTCTCTTTTGTCTCCTGAATTTTGTTCATTATACTTTCCTCCAAATTAAGTTTCTCTTGCACAAGTGGACTAATAATAAACAATAATAATAAAGACTATATGGATATTGAGAACGTTTCCAATTTAATTGTGAACTTCTAAATTTATACTAGATCAAAAACATTTTTATTATATTTTACCAATCCATTACATGAGAAACCAGTGAGCTTTACTGGACCAAGAGGTCAAAATGTTTAAAACTATGCTCTATTTTTTTATATATTTTTATAAATGTTTTATCATTATTTTAGACATGCAAACACGCATACTATATTTTTGTAGCTATAGACACACATACAAATTTTTTTCCATCCCATTATGCTGTGTTATTTTGTTGTGTTAATTGTTTATAAATATATAAGAACTTTTTTTCAAATTTCACCACTGATTTTATTTCAATTAACATTGTATTTATTAAAAAGCTTGACCATGAAAATAAACATTAATGAATCAGTAAATATATCGATGTTTTTTGATATTCACAAATTTTCGACACTACATTTTTCAAGCGACTATGAATCAGTAAATATATCAAAAAAATATCGATATATTTACTTATCCATAGTCAAGCTTTTTAATAAATACAATGTCAGTTGTTTATAGCTCAATATTTTGATGATTTCCTAAAGGTGTTTTCTATTTTAATTTCATATGATTTTTCTTAGTAAAAATCAACAATTTTTGACGCAAATTTTGGCGTAAATTTTGATATAAATTAACTAAAAAAAATTACATATTTGTTTTGATGGAATAATTAATGAATAAAAGATTTTTTCGAAAACATCCCTAGGACTTAATATTTAAAATGAGACACTTACTTATTGTCGAGAAGCCTTATTTATTGCACAACTGTATATATTTTGATTATTGTCATTTTTATTAATGGCAGGCACACATTTATTATTGGCTATTAAGGCTCTTATTTGTGTCATTAGGACCCCAACTTTTTGTGCCTTGGTGTAAATGATTTTACTATACATAAATTAGTTATATAAACCCAATATACTATATTATACCTTAATTCGACGCTATTCAATCCGTAATTTATACGTTTTAGTAAAAAGATACACATTAGTTTTAATTTTTGTAATAACTTTACGTGAGGACCTTCCATTAATTTTTCATTATTATATTCGTCTTTAACTTTTTATTTGCTACTCGTTCATGTCTTTTTCATCTGTGAAAAGACTGATTCGATTTTAATCAATTTTACTCTGGATTTAAATTTTTCAGTTTTTGCAAATGAATTTTTGCACTTCTAAATTTATTTGTGAATTTTATGCAACCCCAACATAAATAATAAAAAATATTAAACTTGACTAATAAACAACTGATGAATTCTATCAGTCCATTATAAACGTAAATATTACAAATCAAAATTTCTTAAACATTCTCTAGGACGTAAATATTGAAATGGTCATCCTATAAATTCTAAACCTTCAATTTGATTCAATATTAGATAATTGATAAACAAATTGTTTACGTTGTTATGTGTTTTGTTTATTAATGTTAAGTAAATTTCATTAATTTAATTTCAGTTTCTATAAAAATTTGTAAATATTCAATAATACAAAATTTTATTATTCATATTAATGTAAATAGTTAAACATACATGGCAATGATTTAATTATAAGATAACGCCAATCAAACATTTTTTTCACGATTAATTTCGACAGTTTTCCTGTCATCATCAGGTGGGATATAATACTCATTAAATAAAGGATTTTAAACAAATTTAATTATATATAAAAATTTTTTTATTTTATAAAAATATTATTTTTTAAAAACTTTAACATTTAAAATTTTAATTTAATAATTTAAAAATTTAAAAATTTTTTATCAATTATTTAATTTAACACAACAATCAATACATACAATACACAAAAGCTTATTTAAAAACACTCAACACACAAGTATTTACAGCATTCTGCACATTAATTTTCGGATTCAATGATTTTATCAACAACGCCTCACAAATCACACGTTCCCAATAATTATCGAAGTTTTTTAATAAAATTTTAATATCAGACATACCTATTTTAATCTTACAGCCCTTATTGTGCTCACCAATATGTGTCAAAGACTTCGGTCTACAATGTTCTCGAGCTCGAATACAGAGATGACGGGAAGTCTCTCCAATGTATGTGGCATTACACCCATTACATGTAAACTGATAAACGAGATCGGAACACAATTCAACCGGAGTCTTTGACTTATTAATAAACATATTGCGTACTTTCCATGAAGTTGACACTATCCTATAGTTTAAATTCCCTAACTGCTTTCTTATCTTCACTTTATAATCCTTAAAACCTTCTGAGTACGGCAATACTAACACAAATTTAGGCTCATCATCCATTGCTCACACTATTTAATTTATTTAACTCATCAGACTCACCCACCTCAACAAAATCACACACAGATTTTAACTCATCAGACTCACACGTCTCAACAAGATCACACCCAAATTTTCTCAAACATGGATCCTTAGGATTTTTAATAAATTTGTCAACAGTCTCTTTCACCATAACTACTAAAAAGGATTTTGAATAACCATTCTTCATCAACAGTTCAACCAACACGTCAACACTCTTTACCGAATTTTTAAAAGTAGAAGACAAAGACCATGCACGATAAATCAACCCCTTCACCATATTTCTTTTATACTTGAATTCACAAAAACTTTCGGAAGAAGTATAGAGACCAGTATCAGTTGGTTTTCTATAAATCTCTGTCTCATAGTGTTTCTCTTTACGTTGTATTAACAAATCCAAGAAAGCAAGCGATGATTTTTTCTCCGTTTCACATGTGAATACAATGTTTTTATGTAGACTATTCATATAATGCAAAAACGGGTCAACATGCCTCTGATTTTCAAATATAAGAAATATATCATCCACATACCGTTTATAAACAGTGGGTTTCATACCTTGGAAAGATGCAATTTTCTTTTCTAAGCTTGTTAAAAAAATTGAAGCCATCGTTGGTGCTAAAGGAGAACCCATAGCAACCCCATCTATTTGTTGATACCATTCATTATTGAAAAGAAAATTGATTTTTGAAGTTGCAAATACAAGAAGTTCACGAAATGCTGTTCTATCCAAAATATGATGTTCAGAAATATTTTCATTCCATAACAAGCAACATAATTCAATTGTTTCAACCAATGGTACATTAGTAAACAGACTACAAACATCAAACGAAACCATAATTTCATCCATACTTTGTCTATCATATTGTGCAATGCAGGAAACAAATTCAAAACTATCTTTACATTCAAATTCTGATCGTATCAATGGTTTCAATAATCCATCCAAAAATTTGGCTATTTTATACTGGGCAGTGCCAATCATGGATAAAACAGGTCTCATAGGCACGCCATCTTTATGGATTTTTGGAAGCCCATACATTTTTGCTGGTTGTGATCCCATTGGGAGAATGGACTTAAACAACTCTTCATCAATTTGCTTATTTTTAATTAATTTATTCAGTATTTCTTTCAACAAATTCTCATCCTTAAGAGGAGGCTGTATTCCGTTTCTTCGAGAAATCTCTATTTTCACAAACTGGGGAGCGTTCAAAACATCATTAAGCTTATTTACATATACATCATGGTCAAGAATTACCAATCCATTTCCTTTGTCAAACTTGCATATATTGATGTCTTTTTTAGCTAAATTTTTTAATACAGTAAAATCTTTAATATTCTGCTTTTTATTTTTATCAATATACTCCATCGTACTCGAACTCAACACACTCTTCACATAATTAGTATTAATATTAATATCCTTCATCGATCTAAGTATATGAAAGTATAAACTTTCAATCTTCGCACATAATTTTGTTTCATCAATTCTTTTCTTAATGGAATGATTGGGACCAAATTTCAAAATACGCTCCTCATCTTCAGACAAAACAACTTTACTCATGTTTATTAATGTATTCTCTACACTAAATTTAGAGATCCCAAATAATTTTCTCAAATTTTTTAATTTATTGATATGAGCATTCTCCTTTGATTTTAACTGAGAAATTGAATTCTTAATACACCATTCAACACATACCTGCAAACAAAACTCATTAGTTATTTGATTTAAAGTACATCCAATATTTAATAGTTTTTTATCCAAAGATGTTCTCCTTATCTTCTCTGATTCCAACATTCTTCTTAAAGTTCTTTTATGTATTATTTGCACATCTTTACTTGAGAGACAATCACTAAGTTTCATTTTAAAAATGAACGAAGGAATCATCTTTTCTTCTAGACAAGTCTCAAGAAAACAAATGTCTAGTTCTTTTCTTCTAAGTGCATTAAAAGTCTTCAATAATCTTTTGAATACTGGAACAGCAGAAACATGATTTTTGAATAAATAGTTAAACATACATGGCAATGATTTAATTATAAGATAACGCCAATCAAACATTTTTTTCACGATTAATTTCGACAGTTTTCCTGTCATCATCAGGTGGGATATAATACTCATTAAATAAAGGATTTTAAACAAATTTAATTATATATAAAAATTTTTTTATTTTATAAAAATATTATTTTTTAAAAACTTTAACATTTAAAATTTTAATTTAATAATTTAAAAATTTAAAAATTTTTTATCAATTATTTAATTTAACACAACAATCAATACATACAATACACAAAAGCTTATTTAAAAACACTCAACACACAAGTATTTACAGCATTCTGCACATTAATTTTCGGATTCAATGATTTTATCAACAACGCCTCACAAATCACACGTTCCCAATAATTATCGAAGTTTTTTAATAAAATTTTAAAATCAGACATACCTATTTTAATCTTACAGCCCTTATTGTGCTCACCAATATGTGTCAAAGACTTCGGTCTACAATGTTCTCGAGCTCGAATACATAGATGACGGGAAGTCTCTCCAATGTATGTGGCATTACACCCATTACATGTAAACTGATAAACGAGATCGGAACACAATTCAACCGGAGTCTTTGACTTATTAATAAACATATTGCGTACTTTCCATGAAGTTGACACTATCCTATAGTTTAAATTCCCTAACTGCTTTCTTATCTTCACTTTATAATCCTTAAAACCTTCTGAGTACGGCAATACTAACACAAATTTAGGCTCATCATCCTTGCTCACACTATTTAATTTATTTAACTCATCAGACTCACCCACCTCAACAAAATCACACACAGATTTTAACTCATCAGACTCACACGTCTCAACAAGATCACACCCAAATTTTCTCAAACATGGATCCTTAGGATTTTTAATAAATTTGTCAACAGTCTCTTTCACCATAACTACTAAAAAGGATTTTGAATAACCATTCTTCATCAACAGTTCAACCAACACGTCAACACTCTTTACCGAATTTTTAAAAGTAGAAGACAAAGACCATGCACGATAAATCAACCCCTTCACCATATTTCTTTTATACTTGAATTCACAAAAACTTTCGGAAGAAGTATAGAGACCAGTATCAGTTGGTTTTCTATAAATCTCTGTCTCATAGTGTTTCTCTTTACGTTGTATTAACAAATCCAAGAAAGCAAGCGATGATTTTTTCTCCGTTTCACATGTGAATACAATGTTTTTATGTAGACTATTCATATAATGCAAAAACGGGTCAACATGCCTCTGATTTTCAAATATAAGAAATATATCATCCACATACCGTTTATAAACAGTGGGTTTCATACCTTGGAAAGATGCAATTTTCTTTTCTAAGCTTGTTAAAAAAAATTTTTATATATAATTAAATTTGTTTAAAATCCTTTATTTAATGAGTATTATATCCCACCTGATGATGACAGGAAAACTGTCGAAATTAATCGTGAAAAAAATGTTTGATTGGCGTTATCTCATATTAATGTGCTTTTTATTTAATTCAGGATTTTTAAACAAATGCTGAAATAGAAATTAAAAGTATTAAATTAATAATTAATTAATAAATAATTAATTAATAATAAATTAAACAAAATTTAACAATTAAAAAAAATTAAATTGAAGATAATAAAAAAAAACAAATTACAAATCAGTATCAATTAAATAATTAATTTGTTAAATGTGTGAAATAAAAAGAATTAAAATTAAAATAATCAAGAGAAATTATAATAAATCAAAAAAATTTAATAAATGTTATCAAATTAAAAAAATAATGAAAAAATAAATATAAAAAATTATTAAATCAATAAAAAATAAATAATAAATTAAATTAAACAAATTGTAACAATTCAATGAACGAAAAAATAATAGGTTAGTTAAATGTGAAAAATAAAAAAAATTGTAAAATATAATTAATAAATAAAAATGAAATAAAATATTGATAATTAACAAAAACTAATTAAATTATAAAATCAATAAAATGTGATAATAAACAAATAGATTAATTAAAACTAAACAAATAAAAATCATACAAAATGTATTTAGTTAATCAAATAAATAATCAAATAAAATTGTCTTACATGTGCTCCTTGATCGACCTGATTTCAAGCAGTAACTCTTCATTGATTTCAGCAGCCTTGTTTCGTTTCTGGCGGAGTTTTTTCTCGATCTGAGTACGATGCTTGATATGCCAATGCAGCTCGGAAATGTCATTGGCACAAGCTTCATGCTCTGGAATTCCAATTTATTTAAGTCAGCTGACAATCAATTTTGCTACCTTTCTGTACGGCCGACGGTAGCATTTCCATTCGAAAATACGAAATGTTGTTGATGTTTTCAAGCAATTTATCAACTTTTAATTTCTGTTTCGTAATTTCCTGTTCAACATTGCTACGGTCAAATTCAAGGCGTGATATAAGCAGGCACGTGTCCGACAGTAGATCCGACACGGGAATTGTTTGCTCGGTGTTGAATAAATTATTCACATGCAAATCGCCCGGCACTAGGGCTAGTTGCTCTTTGAGATTCGAACTGACAATATCAATGGAGTCTAAAACTGACTCATGGCCATTTTCATCAGAGCTTTCATTCGACTTCGAAAGTAAGGATCTCCTCAAATTCTCTAAATGATACTGCTGACAATATCATATTTTCTAAATTTTCATTTTTGTTACTTTAGCCTCAGTTGACTCGCAATTGGAATACATTAGTCACCTCAATCATTTGAGAGAAATCGTTAAACTCATTCACAATCTCACATATATTTCGGTTGTTAGCAATTTCAACTGTAAGCGCCATTATTATTGTTTGTTTTAATTACAATTTATCATTTTCATTTGTAACTTAGTCGATATACGATTCCTAAAAATTACAATATGTTAAATGAAAAATGATTTGAAAATAGACATTAAAAGTGATCCATAGAAATTAATAGTATGCTAATATTTAAACAAAATAGAAATTTCATTTATTTAATTAAATTTGTATTTGTAAATTTTTCAATTAAATCAAATTTTGTTAATTACTAAATTCTTCTATTATTGCCACTAAAATTAATTTATTTACAGTACTTTTTATTAAAATTTATTGATTCTTGAAATAATTTTCGTTTTCACATTGAAAAAACAGCCCATTATATTTCTATAAACTAAATTTAAAGTGACAATAATTCTTGGAGTATGATAATTGTCATAATTTTTAAGTTTAAAGTTAAACATGATATTTTTTCGTCACTCTTCATTTCCTACAACTATTGAGGCTTGGAGATGTGTTGTTTAAATGTTCGATGGTTACTGTTTGATTTGTAATCAACTCTTCCCTAAACACCTTCATGAATATTTTACTTGTAACCATCCATGTACCCATAGTGACAGGACCATGTTGGTATTGTACACAGTGACTAGAAATCGATGAGCAGGTGAGCTCCACTGCTAGAACTACTTTTTATAGCTCCTTCGACCAAAAATCATTCATAATTTTTTATATTATTAATTATTTCTTGTATTTATTATTCTATACTTTTCGAGTTGGCAGATTTGTCAAAGATGTGGTTTCTCTCTTAATTATGTTAGTGATTGCCACTTCTTGCGTTTATCATTTTTATTACATAGTTTTTTATATCCTTGATATGTTCCGTGTTTTATTTTCTATCATTTGAGGACGATATGTTTTGATTCGACTTGGTGTGGCTTCCATGCAATGTATTTCCAACATATTATACAAGCTCTCAATTTCTTGGCTATAGACCAACATAATATTTCAGTTAAAGATTTTTTTTTGGGTTGAAACTTGGTGTGTCAAAAGTACATGCGAACAGAATCGATGAATACATGAAAGTAGATCAATATGAACTAGGTCTAGATAAGGGTCACTTAATATGAACCACAAGCAATCATCAAAATTACATAAGTTTAGTTTATATAAAAATATTGTTTGATCAAATATACAGATTGTTAAATATTGTACAATAACTCTACATCAAATATTTGTTGATGATTATTGGTCGACTCATGTAATTGAATTTGAATTTGATATTTGAATCTGTTGCTTCTTTTATCCTCTATGTTGGGCAAACACTATGAGAAGCAAATAAATTGTTTATTTAAATCGGAACAAGACAGCTAAAAAATATGAAAATTCAAACTGCAAAAGAAAAATACCAAGCAAGTACTTGAAATAAATAAAATAATATAATAAAATTTGAGAGAAAAAAAACAATACGAAGAAAAATTAAATTAACAAACAAAAAATGCAAATAAAACGAAAATTAAAGCCTATAATATAAGAAAACGAAAAGAAAACAAATACCAATTAAAACAAAAAAATCAATAAAAAAATTAAAATACAAAATTTTAAATATAATTGAGCCAACAAGCGACAAATAAAAGTTGAAACATGAAATTGAAGCAAAGTCAAAGAAATCAACGATCGTTATCAACATTTCAACGGAAAAAACAAGAAAAAATATAAAATATATAAAAGGTAACAGAAAATTCTCGGAAAAAGAATCACCGATAGATAAAGCGATGGAGATTGATTGACAAAGAGATCGGACGATTTAAACCCAATGGGACAGGAAAAAAGGTACCAAAAAAACCATAAAAAGTTATATTTTATTTGACCTTTGATAAAGTCATTATTTTTTTGTCATTAATAAAAGGTATGTGCTGAATCAATAGTAACTTTCTCAACTCAATTTACAACGGATGATCGTGTGCTCAGATTGAGACAGTGAGCACCCGGGAGTAAACCACATTAAAGAGTATAAATACCCGAACAAAAAAATAAAAGACAAACACAAAAGATTCATCGTCAAAAGAAGAAAATATTCAATGTTTACTGTCAAAGAAGACCAAACTCAATTTTTACCGTCAAAACTTACAGACACTCTCAAACTGGAAAGGAATATCAGCACACTTGAACAATAAATCATCAAACGCAATTAATCAACACAAACAGAAATCAACTCTATATAATAATAAAAATAACAACAATAAAATAGTTATAATAATAATAAAAACCTTAATAATAACATGTTGATTAAAAATATATCTGTACATAAATTTTGACCGTCCAATAAGACCCTTCAAAATGACCCTTGCGATATTCATGCAATACCTTGAATCATCACAATAAACATTCTCGTAACCTGAGAGAAACCCTTCGAAATGAGCTATTGATCACCAAAATACAATATCAGAAACCTTTTTTAATCAACTTTGAGTTAGCGGATCCCTGCTATTTAAATAGATTTAAAATATTTAATTATTTGCAAAAAATTTCTATTCTTAAAAGTTGTTGAACTATCCCTTATTTATTGCCTATTACATACATACACGCACACAACCAGTTTTCTACCCAGATTTATATATTTTTCTTTGTCTTTGACCGACTTTGAGTTAGAATATTTATTGAAACTATATAGTATAAGTGTATATGACCTACTTATTTAATATCTATATATAGACTGTTTTAGAAGGGACACAAGTTTTTATGAGGATATGTTGAACTGAAATCAAAATAAAAATTTTCTTAAATTATAGTTTCCTTTTTGTTTTAATCAAATAAAATATTTAAATGATCGACTGAGACGACTCATATAACATATAAACCGCACAGAGAAGATTTAAAATCATAAAAAAACATTAAATAAAACAAAAATAAAAATATGAAAAGAGAAAAATAAGTAAAACAAAATTAATAAAATAGAAAAACTCAAGCAGTTGCACTCAAAACATTAAAACAAAGAATAAATCGCCGAAATTAGACAGACAATTGCACAAAACACCATCCTGTCTACGGAATAAAGATGGTGTGTAAAGGTGAACATTTGACTTATTGGAAAATATATGGAAAGAAATAATTTAAAATAAAATAATAAATTAAAACAAATAAATAGACAGACCATTCAGAATGATTGGAATTTAAAAGTTAAAAAGATCATTAAATATGGTCAAAACACATTAGATCAATCCTGATTGGTCCAATTCATTTAAAAAAACTATAAAACAGGATAGTCTCAGTAGACACTTTACCACTTTTTTAAAACTATTTAGATAAGAGTGAATTTCTGTTGAAAAGTTTACCATTTTTAAAAACTATTTATATTTAGTTTGTCAAGATTGCAAAATTAACAACAAGTCACTCCGGAACGCTTTACTTAATAAAAACTTTGGATAGCATTACCGATACGAATTTTTGGAACTTAGAATTTTTACAACAAGTAATCTTGTTTGCTTGTGGTCATAACGTTTTAGTGTATATTTATGTATTGATCATACTTATCAAATATTGTACTTTCATTAAAATGATTTAACTCAAAATATTCGTTTTCTCTCTGTAATAATAATGAATTGCATTTTAGTTTAGTTTTACTTTTTTAATGTAGGTTCCAAAACATTTATTTCGATAAATATAGATATGGTTGATTTGAGACTTCCTTTTGTCAGCAAGTCAGGGCACTCTCAGATTATTGACTCAGAAATTTTCCATTATCATTAGATATAAAGTATCTCGGAAGGTATTAGAGGAAAGACAGATATGCATAATGAGTTATAAGCCACTCAATAATTAATTCACTCCACCTCTTATTTCAATGCATAGCTTAATCGGAACGATAGAGCTTAGAAAGAACCTTTCCCGGAAAAGGACACAAGTGATCATATATAATGCTCATATATAAGTTATTAGCATTATTATTATTGTTGGTATGAATATTAGACTCATTATGATTATTATTATTATTATTATTATTATTATTATTATTATTATTATTATTATTATTATTATTATTATTATTATTATTATTATTATTATTATTATTATTATTATTATTATTATTATTATTATTATTATTATTATTATTATTATTATTATTATTATTATTATTATTATTATTATCATTCTTAGCATTATTATTACGTTGTAATGGCTATTATCATTTTCGTCGTACTTCCCTCTCCACCCTTAATATTTTCATCTTACTCATTATTGTTAACTTAAAATGCGAGTTTGGATATTGACCGGTAGAGAAACTTTATGCTTTGTAAAGTACGAACATTCGAATACTTTTAAATTAAAGATAAAAAATACAAAAACGATGAAACAACTTTTATAAGATCGCTCCAAAAATATATTTTTCTAAATATCTTAAACGTCTGTTAACCATTCTTCATGTCAACTTCTTTCTAAAATATCATTTGTTTTATTCATTGTGAGTGAGGCATTCTATGTTACAAAGGATAATTAATGTAGAATTGTTGTCCTGGTTGTCACTTAAATATAATTAAAGTACAAACAAATCAAAACAAATCAAGCATAAACAAACATTTTATGTCGGTATCTTTCTGAATCTTTTGATTTTGTTATATTCTTTGTTATATTTTCTGAAAGCTAGCCTTGAAGCATATGTAATCATTTTTTATTAGTTTAGGCACAATTTTAATTTCATTTTTTCTTTAAATTTTTTACAATCTCGCTGTTTAGACTATTATTGAGTAGATTGTAATAATTTTTAACTAACTATTCATTCAGCGTTTATATTGGTGCTAGTATTGATATAACTTTTGAAATTATGATCTTGCTTAAACTTGATATCCCGATGAATATTGATAGCTTGCACAACTAATAATATATATATTTTATGCACTATATAATTTTGCTTTGGTCAATGTATCAACAATAATTTTTCAACTTCTGATAAAAAGTTCTTTTATGCAGCAAATGGAAAATCATCAATTAAATCATGAAGCTCATTCGGTAGTTTTTTTAAATCAACTTCTAGAGCAACAGCTTTTAAGCGGTGGTACGCACACTTCTAGGAGTAAATGAGGTGTTGATAAATGGTACACAGAAAAAAATTGTTTTACCAATTTATGATTAAGACTATGTTGCAAAATCTAGGTGATATACAAAAGAGCGAGTAATAGCTGAAATTGGTGTCAATTCCCAACAGAGAATCATGGGCATTTAAGACAAAGAAAAGTCATCGTAGAAAAATGTAAAGTCATCAATCAATTCTATTCGTGAACATTACTTTAAAATTAGAAAGCACATTGTCTTTAAGTTATATTCATCACAATGTTAAAAATGATAATAAAACATTCAGATTACTTTATAAGGGTAGCAGACTCGCCATCTTTTATAAAGACAAGAAATGTTGTAGGCTCGTTTTGAAACGAGAGTGTCTCCCTACATATACTTTGATAAGGACGCACTGAGTCCAGTACCATAGTACAACCAACTATTTACATTGATGCCGAATTATTTATTTGGCTTTATGAGATAGATATCAATCAAAATAATTCTCGTGGAGATGGCTCTTATGTAAGTCTGGTAGGATTTTGAATAGATTCATATAGGGTACCTTGGTCAATATAATGGCGAATCAACTCACTTTAAATTAAAATCTAAACCAATTGGTACAATACTAATGTCACTTAGTGGTGGGTATCATTTGAATAGATTAATGTAGAAACGATGTTACAATTTAAATCTTTACTTATTAAGGTTGTCTAATACATAGAAAAAAATCAATTAATTGTAGATCCTTGTACAAACCTCGTAATCTAAATAAGTACTTTTCGAAGAGGAATGACATATAAGTTGTGACTCCCAACTTGCTAGACACTGTTTTTTAGATACATAAGATATAATAATAATTCTGACACCTTAGTGAATTTTTTAAAACCACTTAGTAATTAAGAAATAATTTAGAGCAATTAATTTTATATATCCAAAGTAATTAAATACTTGTTCGGTGAATTTTTTTCAATTTCATCAAATTATTATTCAATATAAAACTAAAGTGCGTTTGAATATTTTAGATTTATAGTTTCTTTATTTGTAATGTTTTAATATTTTAATTTGGCGAATTTTAATTAAACTTTTTACTTAATAATTTAAAATATAACAATTTGTATTTATGATTTAATCTAATTTATAAAATATTTAATAAATAAATAATTTAGTTAAATGTTAGAATTGAAAAGAAAATTAATGAATTTGGAATTAGAAAATATTTTAAATCTACCAAAATTAGAACTGAATCACTCATTTTCACCTGCTTCTGTTTTAGTAGCCCTTCAATATAATTCAAATGGAAATAAATGGAAAATTTTATTAACAAAACGATCTGTTAAATTGAAATCTTTTCCAGGACAAGTATCATTTCCAGGTGGTAATATCGAATCTACCGACTTGAATGAAGAAGTAACTGCACTTCGTGAAACGAAAGAAGAAGTAATTAAAAATGACCTAATTAAAATATTTTATGAATATATTCCGACTTAGATTGGAGTCAATGATTTGGATATAGAGATTATCATTAAATTGCCTCCACAAGTTCTGAAGAATAAATATGTTCACATTGTTATCGGATTTCTCAATGAGGATTTTAATGTTATCCAAATGACAAATTTGATTGGTAGCACAGAAGTTGAAGCAGTTTTTTTAGCGCCACTAGAAGAATTTTTATCCAACAAAAATTATTCATCAAAACCTGTTGAATTCAGTCATGGCGAGTCGTCGTTGAAATTTCATTTGCCATCATTCGACTTGTCGCTGCAGAGTGTAATATTGCAAGAAAACAAACAGATATTTAACGACTCGTTTAGCGTTCATGTTTACGGATTCACTGCTATCGTTTGCATATACGTTGCGATTTAGTGTTGGATCGCTGTCCGGAATTTGACACTATCGATATTGAAATTTCTGCCAAATCCGCCAATCAGGTTTATCAAGATATGATTGGCCGATTGCGGTCGATGACAAAATTTTTCAGTAGTCAATTCATGAATTCTAATTTATTTGGTAGATTATAGGAGTGGATTTTTATATAGATTATTTTCTGAAAGTATTTATTAGGACATTCCAAATGCTTTTGTTTAAATTTGCTATAGGAATAATATTTCCTCGTTTCAATAATTTTGTTCCCCAATAATTATCCCAGTTAATCGTGAGTCAAAATTAATTTCGCGCATTTATTTTTTCGCGAGAATTTAAATTCTTAAAAAATGAAAAACAGCTCTTTGTTTTACTGACCCTCAGAAAATAGGGGAGGAGAGTTTTACTGACTCGTTAGCAGCACTATCTTGACCAGAATGGTGTTTTTGGGCTTAGATAGTTTCATGTCGTTTGGCGCCAAAAAGGGGTTAAGTGCAGCTGTGGGTGACATATCCGGAGCAAAGTTCCCTCTAAGCAGAAACAAATAACGTAATTTTAAGAGCTTCAAAACGATCTACTATGGGTTTATGCTGGTATTATGCATTTTTTGCGTAATAATGTTATTTAAAGAATTCAAATTTTATAATAATTATGATTGCAATATTTTAATGTGATACAAAATGGATGTCAAGTGACTAAAGAAAATATACAATAATAAAATAATACACACTCAGAAAAATGAATTTGGAGTAATGTCTAACGTTTGCCTTCTGATTTTCTAGGATTTATAAAGTGAATTAAGATTAACATTTTGTCCACTTGTGAAATAAAATGTAATCCTCATCAGCATATCCAGGTGATCTATTACCAGTCTCTTACTCAATTTAGTTTTAATGTTCATTTAACTGAATCCATATTCGGCGTCTACACTAAAGGCTTGAAAAGTGTCGCAAATTTCTCTTCTGATAGTCCATAGGTTAATATGGATAAAATTCCATGTTGTATTAGGAGAAAGAGAGTTTCTTACATGCTCAATTAACAAAGTATTTACCTTGTAGAAATATAATAATAGTATGTA
The DNA here is from genome assembly GCA_959609185.1 of Schmidtea polychroa. NCBI lineage: Eukaryota > Metazoa > Platyhelminthes > Tricladida > Dugesiidae > Schmidtea > Schmidtea polychroa. Next base: position 57,978 of record CAUHTR010000419.1, on the reverse strand, counting down.
GGAAATTTGTGTAAGTATTGAAGAATATCATTTGTATGTAGAAATAAATTATTTATTATAAAGCTTTACTATTCGGTAAAGATTGATAAATTACATTTTTTCAAATGTCTTAATGTTCCTTTTTTTGAAGATAATTATTACCATTTCATAAACTTTATTTCTCAATCCATAATAAATTCTTGTTAGCAGTACCCGATAGTAGCAGAATCAACTGAAGGGTCATTTTGTCAGTAATAACCGCTTTTCTGACAGTAAACCCTTAGTGATAAAACCTATTGACAGATGATTTTGTCTATGAACCTTCGTAAACTGTTTTAAAAAATATCATCTTCATATAAAATAATGTATTTCGATGCCAAAATTTAATTATGTTTTTAATTATGTCTTTTGCAATAAAACGTTTCCACATCGTTCCTTTCATTTTTCGATAATCCCATTTTCACTTTTTTTGTCATTCATCATTTCTTTTGTTACTGATTTATTTTGTGATTTTAATTTTGATATCTACTTCTTAATGGGTTTTTTATTTACATAATTTATTTTTTTACTCTTCTAACTCTTGCATGAGGTTAACCGTCCCTGACCTAGTCCATATATCATTTTTAATCACTATACGCCTTTTTCAGAATCTAGTTATAAATATTAATTTCACGATTCAATATAGATTTATTGCGCATTTATTGTCCGAACCGATTGTAAACTAAAAATCAAATCATGAATAATTATTAAATATAAGTCTTACATGCAACTGAACAAGAATATATAACAATCAAAAAGTGCATTCAAAACTTGCATTCTTCTTGTGAAATAAAATTTAATAAGATATTGTATAATATTTTACAAACATTTAACTCTTAATTGGTAATGCTCATATTAATAAATTTTTAATAAATAACTTGACTTATTTCATTCAAGATACCAATGGATTGTTAAATAAGAAGTGAATGATATAAAAACTTGTTATATTAATCAAAAAATACTCGTAGTCAATATTTTTGTGTTTGCCGATGAAATAATAAATTGACAAGTATTGATCTGACTCTAATCAACGATAATGAATTTTTACAATATAGAGCTGTGCTGACGAATTTTACGAATTATGAAAATCAATTAAAATTAATTAAAATTTGGGGAAAATAATATCAATATTTTTCAAAGGTAAAAGTGTTATTTACTATTTGCCATTTAATTAATTGATTTTTCTGTTAAGTTGCTTCGAAATTTCAGCTTTTTTTCCTCGTCCTCTTTCTGTAGGAGTGCAACAGTGCAGCAATTTTCATTCTTATCCCCTAATTCTTTTACTAATTTTAATAATTATTTAAATTTATTTTTTAAAACAAATGATCAAAATTATTTCAATTTTTGAAAAGCATTGCATAGCAGAGACAAAGGTCCGAGACTAATGTTGAATCATCAATTTGACATTCAAGTAAATTGAAGGGAAATATTTCAATGTCGAAAATTCTCTTTTTTAGTTTATAATAAAACTTAAACTTTCAGCAAAGAATTATTATATAATTTGTTATACTATTAATTTGATGCTGCTATTGGAGAACAAAAGCTGGTTTTATTAATCCTCACTTGAAAATTAATTACAATTCCTTCGAATGCTTATGTTGATTGCTTATGTTGAGTTCCTGTACATAAAAATAATTGAAGAATTTGAAATATATTTATTAACTAATAAAATATAGATTTGTAGATTTGAATAGAGATCTTTGAAATCTGAATTAAAATCTTCGTTTCGTATTTGTTCCATTTCTGTGACTGAGATCGGCAAAAGCAAACAAGATATTGGTCCAAAACAATGGTCTTTATTTTTCAAACTTCAATGGGAAACTGATATTTCCATTAGTTGAATTTTGAATACTGACGACACAGAAATACATGAAGAACAAAGAGATTTATGTTGATGCAATTATATATTGGATGTTGAGGAGAAGCGGTACGATATTCCAAAAATTGTTGCGATTCCAGATTTTTGAATACATTTTTAATTTTCTTATGATCAATTGAAAAAACAAAGTAGTTAGAAAATTTGAGTATTTAAACAACGTAATGTTTGTTTATTATATTAATGATGCATTTGTAATTTTAACTTAAATAATTAAAAAAACTTAATAAAATTAAATGTTCATGTTTCATACACTACAGTTCCCTGTTTAAAGAAGAATGTATTATTGAACTTTTTTATATAAGTTTCTTAATAAATCACTCAAATACTTACTAATATTTTTAGAAATAAGTTTGTTAGTGCTTAGGAGTATGTCATTTTAAATGTGTCAAGGGTACTTATGGATTTAGAATCGACTCCTTCATGATTATTGTACCTTATACCATTTGTGTACCCATGATGACAACCATGTTGGTGCTGTACACAATGGCTGAAAATCCATGAGCAGGTGAGCTCTACTGTTAAGACTACTCGTGATATTTTCACTTTCGGGTCCTGGACTGCCTGGATAGAAAGTCTTACGTCATCGTTCATTATTAAGTTCTTCCTTGGATTATTATCGTTTATAAAGTTAATTATGGTCCTAATTTCTGGATGTTTCCTAATGTTCTTTTCCAAAATTTTGCACAGGGATTTCCCAGTTAATAAATGGTGTCCTAGGCTTCCTGCAATACTTGAGGATATTCGACTCTTTCTTTGAAAAAATTGAGCAGGGATCTACCTATATTTCCAATCCTGGTCTATTTGATATCATGACTACTCGTGGATTCTCTAATATTACCCAAACCTTCACCTTCTCTATTTACCATCGATCTAACTTTTCTTAATTCTAACTTAACTCACTAAAATTCCTAGAAATCCATCATCGATTGATTATGATATCGTTGTGCTACTTATGCTCTACTAAATATGCTTACAGCGACAGACTCGTCACAGACCCTCCAGCCCGAGGTCCGATCAACTTAGAATGATTAAATATTCCAACTGACCCACCGGTAGACCGAAAGATCACTTCCACTATAGTCACACTGGGTTTCAACACCATTGCTTCTAAAATCACTCCAAACACATATGAGTGTGCAATTTTTTAATTTAATTTTATTGATTTAATTAATCAATTTATTTAATTTTTAAAATTTTGACGATTATATTTAATAAATTTTATAATTTAAATAATTTTAGCTAATTTTATTTTAATTTTTATTAATTTTCACAATTTAATTTTATAAATTTTATAATTTACATAATTTCAAATAATTTTATTTTAATTTATTATTTTTAAAAATTTAATTTTATAAATGTTATAATTTACATAATTTCAACTAATTTTAATTTTTGTTATTTCATCAGCTCTACTGGAAATTTTTTAGTTAAAATTTTTAAATTGCTTTATTTTATTTCAATTAATTTTTTTAATAAATTGTTCCTGTTTCTTTTCTTAAAGTATGTACTCATTGCCATAGCTCCTTCGTGTGTAAATACGAGCCATAACATCCATAATTAATTCGATTATGGTCCTTCATATGTAAATACAACCAATAATCCTTCTTAAAATTTCTTTTTATATTATTAATTAATTTATTATCAATTATTTTATTTATAATTCTTTTATTTTTCTAGTTGGCAGATTTTTGAATGCGATATTCATCTCCCAACTGTGTTGGTGATTGCAACTTCTTGCGTTCCTTTATTTGGTGTATGATCATAAATGTTAATTCAAATTGGTGCGGTTTTTATGTTATGTATTTTCGATCTATTAAAACAAACTCTCAAATTTCGGTTACATCTCAACAAGTTGCTATTTTGGGAAATTTATATTTTCTTTCAATTCAAGCAAATAAACAAAAATTTTCATTAAAAAATAATTAAACCATTTTTTTCTTGATTTTTTAAAAATAATACAGTTAAAAATTTATTTAAAATCTTTGGTTTAAACAAAAAATTTAAATATTTTAAATAATACTTTGTAAAATAGTTGATATTGATGTAAAGTGAAAAGAATTAAAAAAAGAGTTAAATACTTTATTGATACTTTATTAATTTGTTTAAATATACAGAGAAATTAGTAGAAATAAAAAAAGAAATGGATGAAGAATGTTTGATATGTTATGAAGAATTCAAAGATGATAAATTTTTTTCATTTGTTTTGTGCAATCATTGTGTTTGTATTACTTGCATTGATCATTTATTATTTAACAACATCCAAACTCATCAGAAAGATGGATTCAAATGTCCACTGGATGGAAAAAAAATCACCAAAGTATGTCTTCAAGACAAAGGAGCTTACCGAGAATTGATCAGTACTAAAAAGTTAAGTATAACTGTCATTCAGAAAGATATCGAGTCAGTTACCAACGAGTTGAAAAACATTACAATTACATGTTTATCAATTTATAAAGACTTTTTAATCTTTTCGAAGAACATAATCAAAGACCTTTCCAGAAATAAAACACATTTCAATGACCTTGATCTGATCATATCAATAAAAAGAGACATTCTAGATCACCTCAAGAAAGCAGAATCATTAATAACTGATCAAATGGAAAATATTAATAACACTATGATAATGGTCAACTACATCATGACCTTTAGAGAAGAATTTCCGAAAGAAAGTTTACAATTTGCACAATGGACTTCAATCTATTCCTTTTTGTATAGGATGCTGAACCCCAGTGTGATTGTCATAGGAGATGTTGATATGGTTTACCTTCCGTTGGAATTAACTAAATTCGCTTTATTAGATTCTGTTCTTGATGACCTTTATCAGTTTTTAATTTACTATACAATTGAAAATGATTTTTCTCCTTTCAATGCGTTCGAAATAGATAATGATAAGACAGGCGCCGATGAGATGAACTGCCTGATTTGTAAAACTGAAATCGACTATAAATTTCATGAGAAATGTGAGTATGACTGCCATCGGTTATGTATTGAATGCATTTGCAAGTTCTTTATTAATTCCTGCATTTCCCCAAGTCATGCTCTCGAGCCGTCCCCTTTGGCATTAAGGAAAATCTTTGACGTCAACAAAGTCAGTCAAACATTTGAATACATATATAACAAACATGTAGTTATCCATGAAAATCTTCTACTGGTTGACATCAATGAAATTTTTCAATTTTTTGGGTCCATCTTGCCTAAATATTTGAATTTCATTTCGAATGCTTACTCAATTTGGATTGTGAAGCATGATCAAGATGTAGTTGATCAGTTGAAGGCGGGCTATGATAGCCTTGACAAATCCCAAATACCTTACCTCTTAGATAGCCATTACAAATTGATTAGACTCAAACATGAGATGAATAAGATTCGTTGCGGAGAGGAAATGTTCGACATCTTTCATTATTCTTATTTTGAAAGATTCCATGAAATGGATAAAATATTTGAAGATGCCTGCAATACTTTTGAAAGTTTAGTATACTTCGTCGAGGTCGTTTATGAAGAATTTGATGAAAATTTCCAAAATACAGATTTTCACTGGTTCTCAATCAAGTACGATGAGAAACCTTCGTGCCCAGGCCACTACATAGACTCTCCATTTTTATCAAATATATCTAAGGAGATTTATAGGACTATTTATGAAAGTGTTGAAAGCATAATATATTCAATGAATTTTTTCTTATAAATAATAATTTTAAGTTTACTTTCATTATTGTTATCTTTAAATTAACATAAAATTCTGTAGATTTTTCATATTGCCTATTTGAAACACACTCCATTTCTTTAGCCATTCAATTATTCTTTCTTTAATAATAATTCCAGTCTTGAATTCTATTTGGGGTGGTGAAATAAATTTGATAGTTCTGAGTAGAGTTGCCAGGTGAATCCTTAAAGAATACCGGACAAATTTTTAAAATAAACCTTAGACTGTGCGTTTTTTTAATAAAACTAAATTTTAAAATAACGCAAAGTTTTCTTGTCGGAAGTTGGATTTCGAAGGTTTTGAGGTCTGGGCTTCGACTGATTATTTTGAATGGTCCATCATACACGGGACTCAAAATTCTTGTTTCCGCTTTAAGCCATACATGGGTGCACATATGTGAATGACTCTGAATTTTTCTGCTTCTGGAAGTTTCTTCAAGCTTGACTTTGTATATCTCGTCACTTTATTTCTTTGACATTTTTCACATATTCTACACCAATTTCTAATTTGTGCTCGCATACAGGTCCACGCATATTATTTTAGCCATGCAACTTTTATCTTTATTTATTGATAAATGTGCATCTTTTAAAGCTTTTGGGATAGTTTGCAAATGTTTTTTATGATCTTCATTCGATTTAGAGAAAATTATTATGTCATCGATGTACGCTCGGGAGAAATTCATGTATGGACGTAGAAGTTTGTCCATGAATCTTTGGAAAGTTTGTGATGCGTTCCTCAGTCCAAATGACATTTTAGGTATTCGTATAATCCAAAAGGGGTATTTATTGCTGTTTTCGGAATGTCGTTTGCTTCAATCGGGATTTGGTGATATGCCTTTTCCAGATCAATTGCTGAAAATATTTTGCTTCCCCCGAGTTGATCTAAGATGTCTCTTATTCTGGACAGATATTTGTCGACTTTAGTGACTGAGTTCAGGAGTCTGTAATCACCGCATGGGCGTATTGATCTTCTCTTGACTATTACCAATGGTGACGCTCAGTCAATTTTACTCTCCCTTATTGATTCCATTTTTGATCAAGGTATCGAATTCAGTTTGAAAGGCTTCAAGCATGCGTCCACCCAGGCGTCTTACTGCCTGAGCAATTGATGGCCCAGTTGTTTCGATTGTTATTGCATGGTCAGAGCTGACTGAATTGCTTTTTTTATTGACATCTGTGATTGATGTATTTCCGATGAAGATTTTAGCATTCTTGTAGTCAACTAGAAATTTATAGTGTAATAGGAAGTCTGTCCCAAGAATTGGGCGAGACATCTGCTACGATGAATTCCCATTTAAAATGCTGCTTTTGACCTTCAATCGTAAAATGTAAATTTTTGAACCATGTACTTTAATGCTACAGTTGTTAGCTGCTAAGAGTCTGATTGGTGCATTTCTGGCATCGGTTTTAAATAATTTTGTTGTGATAACGCTGACAAGAATCAATGAGAAAATCATGATTTATTGTCATATGATTTATTGTCATAGAGCAGAGTTTCCCAAAGTATTTTCACCGCTGCACCCTTTTAGATTTCAAATTTTTGACGAAACCCTATTTACAAAAATCTTAGAATTTTAATATCGGGAATATTAATATAAGCTATAGTATTACAGAAAATTATAGTATTTATTAAAAATAATTACAATCATGCAAAAAATCAAATAAATTCATTCGATTGTTTATTAATAATATAAAAAAATTAAGCTATTAGTCTGAACAGTTATTAGTCTGAACAGTGTTGTTGTTTTTTTCCCTGGAAAATCCTTGTTATATCTGGTTTTATTTTTGATAATTTGATGCGCATATCTGCCGAGCAATTCAATCTATTATGATACTTCGTTTTCGTACAAGTATAATAAGAAAATCCAGTTTCGCCATTTGTCATATTTTCGTCTTTTTATACACAACATTGACTCATTTGTTGGTCTTTTTAATTGAGAATGATCACTTTTGTAGAAGTGCTAGGCTTCGGTTCTTCAGAAATATCTTCATCAGTATTGTTGTCAGCAGTAGGTGCACTTATTGAAGTTTTTTATTTTTTTAATTCCCTTGTTTTAACCAACGTTCCATCATCACAAAAATTTGGGTTAACTATTCACAAAATTTATCGATAATAAAAAAATACTCGATCATTTTCAAAAATTGAAAAAATAACTTATCTTTTTAGCAAATATTATTAAAACTAATTTTAAATTCGTATTTCTAATGCATATTTTAAAACAATATAATTAAAAAAACTGTGGTTTCCTTTTGAAAAAGAATTTTAAATTGAATCGAATAAAATCGAGAATTATTTATTAATCTTTATTTATAAATTTTATTTTTAATAAATTATTTATTTACAAAAAGTTCGCGGAACCCACTTTGGGAAACGCTGTCATAGATCACTAGAACGGTGAAAATTGCATTGATCTTTGTCGACTGTTTAGTTGAACATTGGATCCTTGTCATCGACATTAATGAGATCATTGGCATTTTCTCGACTGAATCAGACCAATAACTTAGCAATATTCTCGATAGTCCATCAGCGTTGTTATGATTTTCACCCTTCCTATATTTTTAATCGAAATCATAACCTGACAACTCACTCAACTATGTTTGAAATAGTGGACTTATTGGTTTCGAAATTGATTTTAAAAACTTTAAAGCCTTATGGTCCGTACGTATATCAAACTTTTTCCATATAAATAATGCCGAAGATATAAGACTTACTCGTATATTACTAATAGTTCTTTTCTAGTTACTCAGTATCCTTTCTCGTGCGCACTTAAATATTTTGAACCATATGCTAAGAGTTTTCGAACGCTGCTCCTAAATTGAGCGAGATTATCGTCATAAATTCTTCAACAGATTCTTTTTTTTGCTGCATAAAAGAACTTTTTTGCATTTTCTTCTTTTCCTCCAAAAAACTTACTTATCTCTGGATAAATTGAATCTTGAATATTCTTTGGCAAAGATTCCACAATTTTCTGCCTCTTCTGTGATTTCGTCAGAGCTGCGATTTCGATATGGTTGCCAGTAACATTTCCATTAATAATCATTAAAGCTAACAAGCTATTTCCAAATAATCTATTTAATATAATATCCGAATATTTAAACAAAATATTTAAATATCGTCACTATCCTATTTTCAAGTAGCTTTAAGGTTGATTAATTTACCCAATCTACTTATTATTATGGCGATATTTTCTTGCTATACCTTGACTTTGTACGCTATGTCAATGATGTTTTGTATTGAATCTTGCATTGAAGGCCAGAAAACTATGTTACTTATATAATGTATTTAATTTTTATTCCGAAATTGCATAATTCCATGTGAATCATTTTAACATACTTGTTGACATAGCTTTCTGGAATCAGGAGAAAAAGATTTTTTAACAATCATTTGGCTTTAATCTTTACTACCCACTCCCCCTTCCATTGGTCATTGATTGGAAGGCTTTAGCTAACGACTCTATGCGGTCAAACATTCTCATTTCCGGTTTTCCACAATACCCCTGTTGTGTTAATTATCAGTATAAATTTATCAAAGGTAACCATAAGAACCCGGATGATTCCCTCCGTAACTTTCATTTTGGATACCTCTATACTATAAACTCAATTACATTGAAAGAAATAATAACAATCCTGCATACTACAATCGGAGATAACAATGCAAGTATATTAAAATATAATTGAGATATATTCGAATTTACAAGAAATGTATTAAAGTTACAATTTATTTATTACGGTTTACCATAATGACCTTTTACTTTAGATAAAATTACTGATATTCCTAATATATTTATAATGCTATCCCTTATTTTTCTCCCGGTGCAATGACCGCAGTTTAGAGATCTGTTGCAGAGAATGCACACTTATCAAGTAAATAAATAGGTAAGAAAAGTAATTTAATTTAAAACAAGGAAAATAACATCCATTTTATACAGAAGAAAAATTGAAATACAACGGGGTCACCAAGGATAAATACTATTGATTAATAATTACACAGTTAATACAAAAGAAATGAAGCTACTTATGGCCATCAAATATTCAAGCTAACTGGATGTGTTCTTCGACGAGTCGAGTTGTAACTGTTGCGTTCGCACGTTGTGTTTGGTGACAATGTAACACATAAGTCAAAATGTATTGTGCTGAGCGAGTAGATATAACAGTGTCTGATTGTAAGAATTCTAGGTATTCATGAAGTTGGTACAATACATTCGCAGAATACATTCAACTATTAGCACAAAGATTTGTCTTCTAAAATCCCTTCAAAGTCACTGTAGTAAACGGAATTTTTCCCAGACATTGCGAGAGATCGACAATCGACCAAAATTGGCCTCACGATCGACTTGTTAACCATCCGTGCTATAGAAAACAAAAATATCATTGGAAAATCACACAACTTTAAATAAAAGCTAAAAGTTTACAACTTTACAAACTTAAAGAATTTTTTGATAAATCTGTTTGTTTTTAATAAACCGAATTTCATGGCCTGCTTAAGGATAAAATATTTAAAAAACGGCGTTTTTATTGACAAGTGGAAAATTTAAAATACCAAATACCATGAATTAGAAAACCTAAACTTCTTAGGATGGGGTTTTTTTTTAAAAAATATATTTATTTAGAATGGCTGTTTCATTTCCTATACAATCCTTTTTTCTTTAAATAATTAATTTTATTATATTAAACCTTTTCGCGTAATTGTTAAAATAAAAAAAGTCGGAAAAAATTTCATTCTTTACTCAACGCTCTATATACCCCCAAGAAGTGCACCACATACCCCTACTGGGAACATAGAAGCACTGCTCTATAGGATAATTAAGTTGCTGGTAGGCATTTACATCTTCATAGCACCTGATAACAATCTAAATTTTCTTTCTTTAATTGTAGAAACAATGAACTCCCAAAGCTAAGGTCATGAACGCTTGTTTTTTATGCACGGATAAAAACGCACAGATGTCACTAATAAAGGAGGAACTACGACTGTTAAAGGTCAAAATCGACCGTCTGGAGGGAACTTCTTTCACCCCTCCCTTCCAGATGAAGGCCAAGAACCAACAAATCCACCGCCTGGAGCACTGCCGTGATAATCGCTTATATCCGGATTCAAGACGCATTATCTAAGCCGGAACTCTTAATCTCATCATCTTCTGCTCATTGATGGCGACTTCATCTTATCTCTCAACCCGGTTACTCTCAACCATCCTCATGTAGCAGCACCAATAATCGATTTAAGAGTGCTTACCCCAGTGTCGGTGGTCAACAGAACGCAACGCAAAGACGCGGGCGAAAAATGCCGCCGCTTTGACCCAGATACACGACTCAATCAACCCACCGGAACTCACTATAGAGCTATCCGACGAAGTTTACTTGATGCCAGGAGGGGAAAATAAGTTCGAGTTTGATGTCCTGTTGACTTATATATAACGCAATGGCTGGTGAAACTTTGTACGTATGTGACGGTGATTAATTTTTGAACACTATAATGCAATCCTGTTCTATTTATCGTTGTTTTAATAGTGAATGTTTATTTTACTGTTGCTATGTTCAAATGTTTTACTTGGAGAACCAGGAATGAACTTAAAGCAATCGGAGTAATTGATAAAACCATAATAGTTAGATATCTGAATTTGTTTTAATAATTGAGTTTACGCGTTTTTGTGAAAAATTAGAAACTTGGTATATAACAAATTATATCAGATTTGAAGATGGATTCAAAGTTGGATTAAACTATAATAGTTGGTCGAAGGTACCATCATGAGGAGAAAGTGATGAGTGGACATGAGACTTGAAGGGGAGTAGTTGTAAGATTTTCAACGATAGTGGGCAGCAATCACAAACTGATTGCGAACATCTTAAGTCATTAGCGTTTGTAGTACATAGCTAACGATCTAACGTTAACCTTATTTTTTGTTCACCTGAACGCCAACATTTTTAAAATGACATTTACTCATTTCGAAAATAATAAAGAAATACCAAATACTACTTAGTATTCAAATTTATTTAATGGGTGGAATCGTAACCGGAATAAATTTATACACTGTAAAAAAATATACTCAACGAGCTAAAAAATACTTTTGAAGTCTTTGTATTTATGAACATTCTTTATAACATTTGATGGAACAAAATTTGATAAAACCATTGATAAAACCATAATAGTTAGATATCTGAATTTGTTTTAATAATTGAGTTTACGCGTTTTTGTGAAAAATTAGAAACTTGGTATATAACAAATTTATGTCAGATTTGAAGATGGATTCAAAGTTGGATTAAACTATAATAGTTGGTCGAAGGTACCATCATGAGGAGAAAGTGATGAGTGGACATGAGACTTGAAGGGGAGTAGTTGTAAGATTTTCAACGATAGTGGGCAGCAATCACAAACTGATTGCGAACATCTTAAGTCATTAGCGTTTGTAGGTACATAGCTAACGATCTAACGTTAACCTTATTTTTTGTTCACCTGAACGCCAACATTTTTAAAATGACATTTACTCATTTCGAAAATAATAAAGAAATACCAAATACTACTTAGTATTCAAATTTATTTAATGGGTGGAATCGTAACCGGAATAAATTTATACACTGTAAAAAAATATACTCAACGAGCTAAAAAGTACTTTTGAAGTCTTTGTATTTATGAACATTCTTTATAACATTTGATGGAACAAAATTTCCTTAACACAACGCTGAAGCGAATAAAACCCCAGTAGTGTACTAATCACACACAATGCCCAGGAATTATGTTTGGTAGAAGATTAGTTTAAATTTCAATGTTTTTTATATGATGTTTAATTTTAAACAATTGTTTTAATATTTATTGACTATAAGTTATACTTATTTAAATGTTAATTGGATTATTTTATAACTGTTAAAAATTTTAATATGTATTTATTTCCTAAATTTTCTTCATTTTTTATGTTTATCATTATGTTTTCAACTTCTTTATTATTATTTACTCATATTATTAATGAGACTGGGTATAAGTTTAATAGAATCATATTTATATTTCATAAATTTATTTTAGAATTATATGTATTTTACTGCTAATGTATTTATTGTTGCTTATCGGAAATAAAGTAACAAGCCTTGGTTTGTAAGTTGAATGTTTATGTCTTGTATTATTATCCAATATCATTTAATAGCGTGGCATTTACAATATCCACTTGTATATCAATTTGTGACATAAATTAATCTATGATGTTTTACCGAAAATTTTGTAAGAATTTACCAAATTCTAGAAAATAATTTAATTCAAAAATTCTTTTAAATGATTTTTAGATTCAGATTTTCGAATTGTTTATTATTTTTCATATCTCACATTTATCTTATTCATTATGCAGCAATAATTTTCGTGGAATTCGGCATGGAAAAATTGAGGAAGGTGTCGATTAATATTTTTAATCTTTCCTATAGATTATCTTTTTGACTTTAATTTTTTAGGAGGATCTTACCTTTTTTTCAGAATTATCAATCGTCTTTTACATCACCTTTCCTTTGTTAATATCAACAATCTGGTCGTATGCAGCCTCATTTTTTGTGAGTTTTTCTGTCATTCCATTCGTGTTTCAATTTCTCATGTAAATCGTTTTACTGTTTGAGGAAGTCAATCAATATTTACAGATTTTTCTTGTATCAATTTCTCATTCGGACTGGTGGAAATTCTGAATTTTTGAATAGTGACCTTGGTAAACGGAAAGAAATGACTTCGGTGATCTGCTTAGTGCAGTTTCTCTCGGGGATTGTTGTCCATATTGGACTGTTAGGACTGTTTCATTCTCTGATTACGTGGCCTCGAATGATTGTGGGAATTTCCTTGGGGTTTAATTAGGAATAATTTCACTTTTAGATCGATAGTTTAGCCATTTCCAGTTTGTCTGTCCTCTTGACTGGGTTGCTGCCTATCTCTCATCAATTGGAGAGTTGTGAGTTGATTTATTTTATTGAACCTTTCGAATGACGATGCTGTCCAGGATTTTAATAATTTGTTACATTTTTTAAAAAAAATTCATTCAACTTATATATATTTAATAAAGTTAAGAGCCCCCCCCCATTTATTGACTTTCATAAATTGAGATAGAGTTTTCTGAAACTTATGAAAATCAAATAAATTTAAAAATAGCAGTTGGGGCTTGAACTAAATGTTATTTAATGTGTTATAGGTGTGAGCATATTGGAGGGGGAGGAGGTGAACCACGAGCATTTTTCCGAATTGACAATTGTAAATAACAGAGGTAATAAAAACAAAGAAAGATTCGATTAAATTCAACCAAAAAATAATAAGGAAAAACTTATTAAGCCATGAAACTGAATAATAGGCAAAAAAAGAAATTTTTACTGTCCATAAAGCAAAAGCGATTGAATTATATTGCCTATCAATACAACAATGCCAAATAAATAAAAAATTAGGAAATTAGTTTTAATATTATTTTTCCCTCTCTCCCTCATTAATTTACTGGTAAAATGGGAATCGGTTTTTCTGAAACTGTCAAAAACCAAAAAAATCTAAAAAAACAGTTGAGATATACATTTGGGAGGTCATGAGTATTTTTGCGTTATAGTGATTATTAATAGGATTATATATGGTAATATACAAATATTCGATTGAATGCAATCAAACAATTGCAAATTGGAATCATTATTAAGAGAACAAATTGGAATCCTATACTTACTAAAGTTTTCAACATAAAGCAAAATAATCATACGACATGTGTGATACGTATCCTTTAGCTTCTTTATTAATATTCACATCAGTGAATGGATTGCATCGTTATTCGCTCTGTAGCAAACGGTATTAATCGCACATTAACGGCGAATTGTTGAGAAATACTGATTTCCCCTTCTCATCATCTTATGCATAGTTTTTTCCAGCTGGTATTTTATCAAATCGTTGGATAAAATTCTCCATCTTATTCAGTGGGATTGCAGTGCTACTCTTTGATATTGCCGCTATTACACGCCCATGGAATCCACTTCCACACAGCGAGATTCATGTTCTTCAAGATTCTCCTTCTCAGCTCGGGCTTCCTGTCGATTGTTATGTTCCCTCGGAAATGGGTAATAACTGGGAATGTTTTCAGATTTATCATTTGCTAGGTCGTTTCCATTTCGTCAATCGTTGCTGTTCTAGTCATGATTTTCCTTTGGGAGTTACCGTGGGGAATACAGTAAATTGTTATTTCTCACCTGGATTTTAATTTTTTATCTCATAGGCTTTTGCCACGAACATTTTTCTTATTGGAAAGGATTTATTTCTGTGTCCTGTTAATGAGTTTCTCTGCGCTATTGGCCTCACACTTTCTGGTCACTATTCATAAGGATCGGAAGAAATTGGTGCTCTTTCAGGCATCATTGATTATATTAATTACAGGTAACCTCTATTATTCGTCATTTGATTGGTTATTATTTTAAATTATTATATTGTTGTAAATTAAGGGGAAATTTATTTTATTTATATATATATATATATATATATATATATATATATATATATATATATATATATATATATATATATATATATATATATATATACTTTTGGGAAAGTTTTTGTCCCCTATATAGTTCTATTCCATTTGACAAAGAGAAAATTTACTGCGGAATTTTATGAAGTTTGGACATTGTTTAGGGGGTACACCGGGGACTTGAAGTTTTACATTACCACCTATGCATATTTAACGACTTATTTGTAATAAAATGTATAAATCAGAAAACTTAGTTAAAATAGCTTAACATCACTAGTGAATTTCATTTGAATTACATTTGATGCAGCAATACAAACAGCATCAGCAGTTGGCTGTATTCTTTCATACTTGACAACCTTTAAATTTTCACTCTTCTGTCGCCATTGACTTTAGCAACAAGAACTCTGTCATTTGAAACAGGTTTTCCTCCATCTATTTGAGATTGTTCAACGCTCTCGGCGCTGATTGATGTTTGATTGGAAGGATTTTAACTTTGGAATTGTTATTAAGAAGTTTAATAACTCCTTCATAGGCTTGCTTTCATTGGTCATTGGAATGTTTGCCTTTTCGCGTGAGACAGGAATTTTAGATACAACAATCTTTGATACTTCCCATTTAGTGCGGCTTTGTTGTGTGTCATCAGCAAGATGATTCGTCATACATCGCAAAACATGTCGAGAAGTAGGTAGCCGTAATCGTGATGTATATATTATTTCACAGTCTCATATTGTTATCTTGCTGTCAAGGTCGAGTACTGTTGATATTCGTCAATATTGATATGTTCTTTTCATTATCTTAACAAGAGGCTGACTTTGGGTTATATCGGTTGTTTCGGTTCAAATAGTCAGTAGTATATATGGAGTTGGAATATTATATCAATCTTTTTCATTTTACTTTTAATGTTGTGAAATTCTAGCATAATGATGCAAATCAACACCGAATTAGCAAGCTTTTACAAAATTGTGGCATTAAAAGCAAATTGTATTTATTTCTTCACGCTTTATATTGTCAAGTGAGTTTAAGTATGTAAAGAAAGCATTATATCAGTATATTTATACAAAATCTTGTTTGAGGGGATACCTTATATCAACTCCAATTGGGAAAAATCGACAGGGATTTATTTTAGAATCATTGGTAAGTTGTAAATCTAGACAGTGCATTTTAATGACATTGTTGCAAATGATATATATATATATAAAACTAAATGCCAAGTTATTTGATTTCTGGAGCACCAACGATAGTGGTTCAATCCTGGAATGTACACACGCACCATGCTCCTACTTCTTTTTGTTATTCTGAATCCTTAAAAGAATTTAACTAACCATTTCAATAATGCAAAAGGAGTAATGAAAAAAGAATATTAAAATCAAAATACTTTGGGGTGAGATAAGGTGAGAAAATAAGGTATATATCGCAGGGTTAATAATCCTCTAATAAAAACACTCCTAGTATTAATTCGCTATTCGACGACTTTATACAGAAAATAGATTCTATATTGCGTTATTTTATTCAAGTCTATTAAAGACAAAGCATGGAAATCATGTGTAAAGGGAGCAAAGAAAATTGTGAAATAGTGAAGAGGAGCAAGTCATTTAATGATATGAATTAAGCTTCACGTCCCCACAAAAATATGATTTTTTGTTAACTAGGAATTTATATTTTGCAGTTTTTCACTGTTTTCTAATATTTCTGAAATTAAATTAGCTTTTTTTGATTTCAAGTGTTCCACATTGCCGAATGGAGCCTATTCTTCACACATTTGACACAAATTCCGTTCGTGTTTCTGTCTGGAGCTATTGTACTAGTTGCAGAATTATGGTAGGTGTATTTTCCATTACTAATTGATATCAAACTGTTCATTCAACCGTAACAGTCTCTCCATTGGCAGTCGAATCAGCCCAATTACTGCGGCCTTCATAGACAGTCAACTTTTTGTCAAATTGGTTATTCTAGGCATCCACTGTTCAACTGGCAATTTGATAACTCTTCCTATCCTCTCGATTATTGGATGTTTTATAATTGGTTTCATTATATCCCATTCTTTGAGGCAAACTGCGTTACAGTCGTTCTACGTATCCTTCATCAAATCTGTAAATTGTGTTTTTGCTTTTAATTATTATTAACATTATTATTATTATTATTATTATTATTATTATTATTATTATTATTATTATTATTATTATTATTATTATTATTATTATTACTTTGTGATACCAAATGCAATTTCCAACAGTAGACTAGTTTCGAGCTTTTGGCTCTGATCAACTTTATTGCATACCATCCCTGGTACACTGAATATTGCATTGCTTGCTTTTAAGCTTGGTCACAGATAATCACTTAAAAAAGACTGCGGAAAATTCGTTAATATCAAAAAATAACATCGATATCTTTACTGATTTATAGTCAATTTTTTAATTAATATAATGTCATTATTATTATTATTATTACTATTATTATTATTATTATTATTATTATTATTATTATTATTATTATTATTATTATTATTATTATTATTATTATTATTATTATTAATCATAATCACTATTATTTTGTAATCTTCATCAAGATTATATTGTTTATTGGCATTTTAACCATCCGAGATCCAGTCATAATGATCCTTATGTATGGTATCACTGGAGAAGACATCCTTATTCAACCGAACTGTCTTGCAATGTTTAGGTATGTCTCAATATGCCCTAGTGACAAGGAAGTCAACATTAATTTAATTTCAGTGCTTTCATTACTTATGGATTTCATCATCAACACAAAATTCAATAACATTTATGCATTTGATCGTTTCTCAGCAGTTCGCGCTATATCGTTGGTGATGTCCATCGGATTACTGGTGAATTTGTATGTTTCTCATTAATATGTGATACTGTGAGCCCGTTTTTAATATTGTATCAGTAAAGGGATCTCTTTTTTCACTTGCCTTTTTTGAACCTGATAATGATTTTGTTGGCATGCAAGCTGAAAAGTTCCAGTGTTCCTAACTTTATTGTTGATATTCATCTTTTCTTTTTTAACTTGCCTTTTTTCTCTTAATTTGTTATTTAAACAAACTCCTTTTTCAATTTTTAATATATTTGGTAAATTTACTGATTTATAGTCTTCAAGCGCCATTTTAATAAATTCAATGGAAAAAAATATCAGTGGTGAAATTGGAAAAAAAAGTTCTTATTATATATATATATATATATATATATATATATATATATATATATAAATTAAGCCCTAACACAATTTTTTTTAAAAAATTATTTTGTGCCACCGAAATTAAGCCCCAGCAATTTTGATTTTTGATATATATTAAATAAAATTTCAGATTGTTAAAAATTAAAAACATATTTATATTAATATTAATAACTATTTGATAAAATTAAATAAATTTTTTTTAAAAATTAATCCATACAAAATGGCAAGAACTAGAAAAACCTATTCAGTTGAATATAACATAAATATTGTAGAAATATAGAATAAAAACAGAATAAAAACATTTTTATTGATTACATTTTTATTTTGGATATTTTTTTTAATTTTTAAAAGTTTATTTTTATTCCAAAAAATAGAAAACCTCCCAAAATTTTTGAAAAAAAATATATTTAAGCCCGCGGTATATATATATATATATATATACCAATCCCTCTAATTACGTGGTACCCTTTTAACGCAGTCATAAAAAATAATATTTTTAATGAAATCAAACATAATTGGTGTCAAGTGTCTCTCAAATGCATGTCAAGAAACGAAGAAGAGAATGTTGAAAGTAGCGATGATAGTGATATTACTAATAAACCAAATAAATTTACGTGTAAAGACATTTCTGAAATTTTACAATTGGCCAGTAAATTAGAAAATGAGGTTTCGGCCACTGATCCTGATATTGACCGTGCTGTTAAATTTCAGCGAGACATTAGAGCGATACAGTGAAATTTACAAAGTTTTAAAAAAAACAAAACACAAAAATTGGTTCAATTAGAATATAGTAGTGAGGAGGCGGAATAATTAAATTACAATCATTCCTCTTAATATACCTTTTAACTATGAACATGTTATTAATTTTACAATTTAAAATTTAAATGTCGATTTTTAAATCTATATCTAAATAAAATTGTATTTTTTACGCGAGTTTCTGGAACCCATATCCCCTTACTTTATATGAACTCGAAGTCTCGATTTACGCGGTTTCGATTTGCGCTTTAGTTTCTTGGAACGTATATACCGCGTAATTTTTGCCTAATAGTCGTTGTAGCGGTTTCATTTCAAATAGGCACGTTATTTAATCAGTATCAGTTGTGTGATATATTATATAATGACAAATTCCAGGGCGAGTGGGTTTATCAAAACCAGATTTTTACTTAATATGGGACATTTGCTGATTTCACTTTTCATTTATGTGTTTAACTAGGTCTTTATCTTTGGGAGTGATGTTTATTGGAATATATTCCTTCCTACGTGACAAGGATGATAAATGGGCTTTCGATAAAGTTTTATCACGTAGTGTAACTCTAGCAACAGGATGTGTTCTGTTGTTGATGATAACGGTTAGTTAATTTTATTTGATTATGTATTTATATTACTCTTTTTGAGAAAGGGAAGGGAAAATTAGTTTTTCAATTAAATAATAATTAATGCACTAGATCAGCGGTGGGGAACCTTTTTTTTCCATGGGCCACATTGAAATTTGTCGCCTCCAAATGGGGCCGCAGTCAAAAAATGTTTTAACATTAATTTTAACATCATAGTAATTAAAACAATGTTTATAAAATCAGTCTCCAGATTTGAAAAATGCAGCTGTATGAAATATTCTGGAAAATGTTTATTATTTCTGAATCGAAAAATAAATGCAAATAAGTAATCATTTCACAAATGAGTGCTCAATAATCTTATTTATTCGTCTACATACGTTTTGTATTTATGGGTGTGAATGATTGACTTTTATATTTCATTCTTTGTACTCAGCGCGATGCTTTTACAGTACGGTATATATACAGTTCAGTAGTTACATGTACTTTTATTTGTAAATCCTCAAAAGTCATGGTTTTTTATATAAATTAAGATTTATTTCGATAAGGCTCCAGAGGCCGCAAGTTCCCCGCCCCTGGGCTAGTATAATATTATTTTTAAACTATTGAGTTTGCATTCCATTTTGAAATTTTAAAGGGGTTTACGTCGTTAGAATACATTATGTTGTTACAATCAAAAAGTTGGATGCTAATATTAATACTAAAGTGTGCATTGAATTATTGATCAATCAAAGTCACCTGTGTTCTCTATTTAATAAAATAAAGCAGTGTTTCTCAACCTTTTATTGGTAACGACACATTAAAAGGTTTCATTTTCACGTATTACTTCGGTGTGATTGTGGTTTCGTCTAACCTTTGTGCACATACTGAAAATCAGTCTGAGGAAAAAATTTTAAGGCTTGAATTTTGATTTTTTATAATTATGACATCGTTATTCAAGTTCTTAAATAGTACTGAGGAAGGAAAGAAAAATGTTTTAATTAAAATCTTAGCCAGTGACAACATTGAGAAAAATTTCAGATTTAAATAAGCAATTCTCATCATAGAATTACATCCAACAATCAACAAAAAATGGGTGAAATCGCTTTGAAGATTCTTTTCAGATAATTATAATTCTTAAATCTTAAAATATACCGTATATACTCGCGTATAAGTCGAGAAATTTACGTCAAATTTTCAAGTCAAAATAGCCACTTCGACTTATACGCGGGTCAAAAAACGTAAAAATTAATTTTTAATGAAATCATTAAACCTTTTATTTTTGTTCCTTCGACTTATACACGGGTTTCCAATTTTGGACTTAAAAACCTCTTAAAATTTACTCGACTTATACGCGAGTATGTACGGCATATTATAAACATTACAAACTTTGTGATACCCAGTGCAGATCCCGATAGTAGACTAGTTTCGAGCTTTTGGCTCTCATCAGTACTATGCAGAAGACGCGAAGCTTTCTCTTTGCAACAGGTAAGTATACAATAGTGCTGATTCAACTCTATTGCATACTTTCCCTGTAAATATAATTTTATATATATATATATATAATTAGATCAACTTTAAGTGACTCAAACATATAACAACCTTTTGGAATAAAAAGCAAAATATTTTTTATTAAAAAAATGGAAACCCTTTATAATTTTGGGTTATTTATTAACAATTCGGATAGTTTCTGACTCCTCGTGGCCTTTCCAATCAAATACCTAAAATCCAACATAGAACAACTTTATTCAATCTTTATCACAATTACAATTAGCCACTCGATTTGCATATTTCTTTCGTCGACAATCGTTATCGTAAGGTAGGTTACCCAAGGAGTAATCAACACTCTGTTTCGATAAGTTATAATTTTCCTTAGATTTACTGGAATTATTTGCTCTTTAATTCTCTTTGATTTCGTAAGTCCTCGCTAATTTTGTTTCTTTGACCAACTGGCAACTCGTCTCCTTTCAGCTTTTCCTTTATATTTTCTAAAAAGGCATTATCAATAATCCATTAATTCCTCCGGGGATTACCGACATTTCCTAATAATTATCGGCATTAACCCAACCGTTATTTAAATCTTTGAGGATTACAGCTACTCCTGTAACGTATTGGTTACCCGTTATATTTATCTTCTGGGAGGGATTATTTGTTATCCTACCAATTTACCTCTCTATGCGACCGCTCGGTAGAATTCGATTCACTTTCCAATTAATCAAGTCTTATTGCCCTCCGGGTTTTCCGTTGTTTCGGGCCTCTCATTAGCTCGGGCTTTTCATTAGCGATTAATTATATTTTAATTATTATAACTTTTCTTGGGACCCCTCATTATTATTGTTTCTGGATTTGACTCATGATTTCGCGTTCAACCATACTCATTTCCCCCGATTGATATTAACTTTTACATTTTATTAATTTTCGCAATTTTGTTATTCCGGTGTTTTTATTGATTTTTATTCTACCTCTGTTTATTTTGTGCTTTTTTTACATTAACCCAACATAATATAAAAAAAGAAAACAAAAGGAATTATGATTCCATGCGAGTTGAATGCTGATAGAAAGAACATGCCTTGTTTTCTTATCATATGCAAACTACACTAACAGCAATATACAATTCACTCTCGAGCTACCCAACTTTGAAGATATAATACTATTTCCAGAAATCATGGTAAGTTTCTTTTACTGCATAAATTGGTCTGTACTTGGGTCTCATACTTCCTTGGGAAGTTATGTGCCAATCCGACGCAAGATCGTGATGGTAATAGAGAAACTTCTATAATATAAACAAAATACAGGTAACATTAGAAAACTTCATTTTATATAAAGGAAACTAAAACAGCAGCTATAGAGCACATCATAAACAAAACCAACAATTATCAGTAAACAATGGGGAAAACGTATAAAAGGTGGTGGGTTTAAGAACTCCTTACAGAAAATTACTTTCGAAACCCATTTTATCAAGAACCTCAATTCTACTATCAAAATTCAGCTCACATAAAATCAGAATTAATTTTGTTTTCTATTTCCTCTATTAGCAAAAAGCCAATATTAGAAAGTTATTGGATTTTTAAATAAAAAATAGTACTAATATAAGCAGTTGCCGAAAATTTGTGTAACATAGAAAAATTGGATCTATAGTCGTAAAAAAGAGAAATTAACTGTTAAGAAAAATCAAAAACAGATCAAATCTGATTAAATAAACGGATTTTATTGATTATGTTATAGTTATTTTATATTTTCCAATCTTAGTAGTAATTACGTAATCATACATACATAACCAAATCAGATCTAGGTAGATTGCTTTCCGTTTTACCACAGAATTATGTGATTCAGTCAGTATTTTTATCACCTCTTCGCATCATTTTTATGCCATTTATTTTCTGGTTTGATAGATAGAAAGTCTGGAAAATTTGTATTGTTCAAAACAATATTAATATCTTTAACCGTCATCTTACTGACCCAATTGCTTTCCTTTTAGGATCATTATTTGAGTCTTACAGTTTCTACATCACGGTCTTTTTAGCTTTCATATTATTTATCATTTTATGTTAATCTCCGTGTATACAATATTTTATAGCAGATTATAGCAATCTTTCAATTTTCATGGACATTTTGGTTAATAAAATCCTTTAGAAATTTTTTCTTTTACATCGTTCTGGTAACATTATAACGGACATTTTTGTCATTAAATATATAAACTATTCAAGTTTAATCTGTGAATCTTTTTCATAAATGCTGTTACTTTCAAACCGCCAAGGTATTTCCAAAAGGTGTATGATATTGCGTAGAAAACACAATAAAAAATTAAACATACATTACTACTGAATGGAGTGCAAAAGTATCTCATTATTCGAAATATAATAGCGATTGATTGATAGTAGCAATACAGTGGTTTCAAACTGTGTTCCGCGAAATCCCTTAACAAAGTTAACTTGATATCCATAAATAAATTTGTTTCACATAAGGCTTAAGTGAGCTTTTGAAATTTGAAGACCACTGCTTTAGCATATATTATTTCCAAAAACCTCAAGAATTATTGCTATTTCCTATATATTATTCTAGCTTGACATGACCATTTTGGATTGTTTTATTATGATGATGATGGTGACCAATGTGCATGCGATTTTTGAATTGTCATCTCAGCCGTCTATTCGAGTTTTCAAGCGATATTTCATGCGAATATGGATAATTGGTACATTAATTAGTGTTATCGCATTGGTATTGGGATCGAATGTAAATTGCCGATATCTTATTTTTGTCGGATTCCATTTCACTGTTGCATTTCTATTGTCGAAGCGTTGCAATCTACTCGAAGTCAATCTTGATTCAAATTTGACAGACTTAAAAAGATTTTTAAGGAAAATTCAAAATATTTCTGTCGGACAGTGTTTGGTTGGTGGAATAATCGCGTGTCGTTTGAATTTTAGTTGTCCTCAGGTAGTTTACAAATGTTTTGGTCTAATGAATCTGTACATTTAGGTGTTTGTTTTACCAATTGTCCTATTATGGTTTGACCGATACGAATGTATTTGCGAATACTCTTCCAAGCAGGTCGATGTAGTGTCCTTGATTACATCCAGTCTTGCTTGGTTGCTTATAGTTAGTACCATTCAGCAATCCCCTCTTGTTCTAGCAAATATATTGAATACTGCTCAAGAACTTTCATTACAGTTGGATTTAGCTGTAAATGTCCAAGCTTGGTTCGAAATTGCGCTGTCGAGTCTCCTTGGTGTTTGTCATTCAATAATGCTTGTTTTGTCAGTTATTTCACTAACTCCTCATAACTGCACAAATCCTCCCCAAATCGACAATCTCGACTGTTATTTGATTTGCTATACTGCAGTTATTCCGATCAGTTTAGGATTCATTTTTTTGTAGCACCAGCTTCAGTTCTGTTGGTCTTGCATTTCTCAGCTTATCAGCAGGTGTAAGAACTCTTTTATTGTGAATCAAAAATACATTTTTATATTATTTCGTTTTATTCGGTCTTTAATTTTATTTTCATATAAATTATATAAAAATCATTTATTAATATTTTTAAAAATTCTTTATTTTATTTATGATGGAATTTTTTGGAATGCATTTGGTTAATTTAACTACATGCATTCAGTTTAACTATTTATTTAGCTATTTTAACTATTTGTATTTAGCCATTTTAAAAATGGCTTTCAAGTAATTTGTTTTATTTAAAGTAAATTTTAAGACTTGAATTTTGATCCATATAGAATATTATAGATATGAAATCATTATTCAAACTCTTAAATATTACTTTTTATCAACATTTTTTATTATTTATACCGTATTAGCCCGAATTTTATTTTTATTAAATTTTGGTTTAAATTTATGTATTATTTTTAATTACCTAACCCAACCCTTACCTGATTGAATTTCCCTTAATTTTAATTTTTTATGAGTATTTTTTTTCTAAATTCGGGGACGCGTTATATTCGGGCTAATACGGTAATTAAATTTCAGGGTTTTTAGGATTATGAAATTTTTATGAAGTTTTTTGGAATTTTTTCGATATAATGTAAGTTAGATATATTTTTAACTATAAATAAATAAAGTAATTAGTCGAATTTTGTCATGATATATTAAAAAAACTAATATTGAATTTATTAAAAATTGAAGATAATTCTTACGAAATAATGTCTTTATTATCTATAAAACTCAAAGTTGAGTTTTCGGAATTTTCGTCAAAATTTTATCGGTCATTTTTTTCTAAAAATGTCTGTAAATGATTTATTATAGTGCGTTTATTCATTACAACGATTCTACATATCGAAAATTTGCATGCATTTTTTACTGTGTTGTGTTTGTGTGTGTCAGTTTATTTTTTCTACCACTTTCTCACTTTTTATATTAAATTCGTTTGTTCATTGCAACTTTAAAAATCAATATACAGGTAAGTTTGTCTGTTTATACACACATTGATTTTATTTTTACATTATAGATGCGTTTGTTCACTGCAAACGGGTGTATTGCTGGGTAGTTTTAACATTTTCGAACTGTCTTGTCTCCCACACGATCATTTCGTAGTTTACTGCCATTTGTGTAAAACGTGTGTGAAAAATTCTTTTGTCTATTTGTTGAAAAAAACAACTCATATCAAGATGTCAAGAAACGATCTAACACTTTCAAATAAAATTAATTTTTTAGATAAGTTCAACAGACAGCCAAGTGACATAAGTCTTTGTCGACTCGCGAAGTTAACTGGTTTACTAAAACTAATATACTCCACCTTATACAACAAGAAAACCAACTACATGAAGAATGTATGTTACATGAAATAAAACCAGAGACACTAAAAAGAAAACACAGGAAAGGATCCAGTTGCCGAGTATTCACTAAGTCGATGGTTTTATATTGTATTTGGCCTAGGTGTGGACATTAGCGGTCCTATATTGAAAGCAAAGTCGGAGAAAATAGCTAAAATCTAGGTCAACTGATGGTTGGTTATCTCGATAAAAAGTTAGGTACAACTTAAAATTTTAAAATCCACACGGTGAAAAAGGCAGTGTTGATTCAGTGAGTGAAGAGCACTGAGAAAATACAATAATACTTTTTTTACTGGAATCAATTAACGCAGATGATATCTACAATGCAGACGAGACCGGCTTGTAATATCGTGCTATACCTGAAAGTTATCTATGATATAAGCATGTATCTCTGTCAGGATACAAAAAGCCAATTGACTGCATTAAAGTATTATGTTGTTCAAATATGTCAGGTGCATGCAAAAAAATCTCTTGGAAAACGTACCAAACCCCAATATTTCAAGAACCAAGAACAGAAGGTTTACCAGTGGAATATTATTCCAACAAAATTATGTTGATGACTTCTGAAAATTTTCGGAATTGGGTTACAATTTGGGATGAAAAACTATAACATAAGTAAAGGAAAATTTTTTGATTATTGATAATGGCCGACACATCCTCATATAAACAACATAAAAAATATAAAACTTGGATTTATTCCCCAGAAACGTTGTATCCAGTGAAGCTAGCTGCTTAGGTGTTGGAATCGATTAATGAAGATTTACTCATAATTTTCTCGTCATAAAAGATGTTAGGGTTAAAATTATTAAAAAATTAATATTTTCATGACTATTTTTAGGTTAGTGTCATAATAATTGGTTGTTAATATTTTTAGTATTATTGCTTTTTTATATTCAAGTGTAAATTTTCTATAATTTAATTTTATTCAATAATTTAATAAATCCAAAATTATGTGCAAGTTTTTTTTAACTTCACAATCTATTCGCTTATTTGAGACAAAGTTTTTACGCCCAATGTGTCTCATCAACAGGCAATTACAGAACTGGCTTCAGCCACAATATTAGATTGATTGCCTAAGGTTATCAAAATTAACTGTTGTCTATTTAAATTCTAATTTAAAGAAGAAAGTTTCTCTAACCCTAAATTGGAATTAGGTGAATACTGATTAGAAAAATGAGGATGATTGGTCTCATAATGTCGACGTAGATTGCTAACTTTATAGTTTTTGACTGTAAAATTACAAATAATACATAATGCTTTTCCGTTATTGTCAACAAAAAAGAAGCTCTCTCCCCATGAAAAAATAAACAAATTTAGAAAATACAATTTTTGTGTTATTAAAACAATAATAAAAAGTATTACGTGCAGTTAAATAAATTTAATTAACTTACAAAAAATTACAGATTAAAATGATATTCGTACCAAATTTGATACAAATTGTTTTGATCAGTCATATCTTTTTTAACTTGGAAATAGAATTTGTTACGTCGAATTTATTCTTTATATTTGTGATGAGTAATTTAAAAGACATTTTCAGACACATACTCAACGACAATAATTCTTAAATATAATGGAAAAATAAAAAGTGAATCAAGTACATTTATCAGGAACAGCAAATAAACCTTTGAAGAGCCGCATGCCGCTCATGAGTCACAGGTTGGTCTCCCCTGGTATATATAACAATAGATATAATAATCAAAGCCAAGGATTTTACATACTATAGTGAAGGGGTCTCGATGGTCCTGAGAATTTCAATAGAAAAAGATGGTCTACACTAAAAAACGTGGTAAAATTTTTAAAATAAAGCAAATTATGGGTCTAAAAATTGAATTACAGTAAATTATGGGCTAAGATTTTTGAATTAAAGTAATCAATGGTCAATAATTTTAATTTAAAGTTAAATAAGTAAATTAAGGGCTAAATTATGAAATTAAAGTAAATGATGGGTCCAAATTTTAAAATTAAAGTTAATTAAGGGCTCAAAAGTGTAAATTAAGGTCCAAAATTTTGAATTACAACAAATAATAGGTCTAATAATTAAATTAAAGTAATCAATCGGTTCAAATAAGAAAATTAAGGTTCAAATTTTTAAATTAAAGTAAATCAAGGTCCAAATTTTTAAATTAAAGTAATGAATGGGCTCAAATAACTAAATTAAGGTTCTAAAAAATTAAATTAAAATTAATTAAGCTCCAAATTTTAAAATTAAGTAATCAATGGTCAAAAATTTTAAATTAAAGTTAAATAAGTAAAATAAAGTAATGTAATAAGTAAATTAAAGTAAGATTTTTAAATTTATTAACAAAAAGTTGGAATAATAGTAGGTGTTTGAGAATTGAAATTTTTGAATGAAATTTTTATGAAATAATTTTTAAGATAATTTTTAATGAAAATTAAAATGAAATATTTTTCAAAGACAAATTTTAATAATAATAATTCAACAACAAACCAACAATCAGATACCAACTACCAAGTACAAGATACCAACAACTTATTACCAACAACTAGTAACTTACGAACATGTATTTACAACCAGATACTAGTTACTAACAACCAGTTAACTGCTACCAAGTACTTACAACTAGTTACTAACAACGAGTTACCTGCTACGAAGTACTAACAACCAAAAACAACCAGCTAACCACTAGCTACCACCTACCAAGTACTAACAACCACCACCTACCTATTAACTAGCTACTAAGTACTAACAACCAAGTACAAGATACATAGTACTAAGCACTGTCAACTAGATACTAAGTACTTACAACTAGATGACCACATGAAATTATTGGTTAAATAGGTAAATTATGTCTAATTTTTAAATAAATAATTATTTTATTATCTAAATATTAAAGTTAAAGTCAATTTAAGATAAAAGTTTTTCTGGGATTTTCAATGTTAATTTTAGATGCAAATCTTCGTCAATTAATCAATGACCACATGAAATTATTGGTTAAATATGAAAATAAGGGTTGTATTTAGTTGTTAAGTAAATTATAGTGTAAAATTAAGTAATAAAGAATAATTAGGTAAATTAAAGATAAGTAAATTAAGGTTCAGAATTTCAAATTAAGTAACCAATGGTTCAAATTTTAAATTAAAGCTAAATAAGTAAATTAAAGTAATAATTTTTAAATAAGTAATGTAATAAGTAAATTAAACTAAGATTTTTAAATTTATTATCAAAAGTTTGAATAAACACCAACTTTTTTGAGAACTGTAATTTTTAATGAAAATTTAAATGGAATTTTTTTTTAAGTTAATTTTAAATGTAAAATTTTTTAAGTTAATTTTTAATAGAAATTTTTATGGAATAATTTTTAAGTTAATTTTTAATGAAAATTTTAATGAAATAATTTTTAAGTTAATTTTTTAAGTTAATTTCAATGAAATATTTTTCAAAGTCAAATGAAAATTTTAATGGAATAATAATAATAATAATATTAATAAAAAAAATTATAATAATAATAAAAATAATAATAATAATTCAACAGTTACCAACAATCGGTTACTAAATATTTTTAACTAGGTGCTAACAAATAAGTACCAAATACTTTCAACGTGATACCACGTACTAACTAACTCTCAAACAACCAGATACTTACAACTAACTACTTACAATCAACTAAATATTCTTTATTGTATTTTATGAAATGTATTTTTTTAAATTAATATTTTTATACAGCTTCTATAATAATTTTAATTACAATCATTAGAAAAACCTTTTCAAAATGTCTAAATTTAACAAAAATGTTGATTTCCATCAAAAATGAATAATTGTCAACTCATCACTACGTGGAATTAATGATAATTTAAATTACAATGAAAGACTAATGAATTCTAATTTACAAAACATTCTTCTTTTAAATGATAACTTCTGACTTATTATTGCAAAGTAAAAATCACATTCAATAAATACTTATTGTTGATCAGTTTTATTATATGTACTCTGAGTTTATCCGACAGGATGTTTTAACCCCCTAATGGTACTGGTCGTAAGGGTATAAGTCGTAAGGGTATTGGTAACACTCAACCACCACCTACTCATTAACTAGTTACCATGTAGTAATAACTAAGTCTCAAACAACTAAATACTAAACACTTACAACCACATACTAACAACCACCATCAAAACCCATCGAGATATTAACAAATGTCAACCTACAACTAGATACTAACAACATCGCACCAACTACCAAGTACCAGATACCAACAACGTAGTACCAACTACCAGTAACTTACGAACACGGATTTTCAACTATATACCAAGTACTTACAACAACATACCAAACGCTATCAGTCAAGTACTTACAACAAGTTACCAAACACTATCAGCAAAATACTATCAACTAGATACCAAATACCAACAATCAACTAACAACACATAAAAATAATAGCAATTAAATACAAAATATTCTTCATCACATACACTATCTTCTTATCAAAATCTAAAAAGTCAACCAACTACTTACAACCAACAATTATGTACTAACAAATAGATCTTTAAAAGAAAACGCTCTTCGCCTGAAAATATTGGATGATAAATTATTTGAACTCAAGGCATCAAAATATTGATCATTCAAGTTAATATGAATCAGCTAAGATAATAAATTAATAAAAATTTTGAAATAAGATCTAGTAAATAATTGATTTAGATTGAATAAATTAATTGAAATAAAATTAATTTTAATTATATTTTTAAAAGTATTACCTGTATACTCAAGTTGATTGAGTGATTGATTAAATTATTCTTATTCTGCCTATATTTCTAATCCTGTCTTATTTGATATAACAACTCTCGGATTCCATAACATTAACCAAAACTAAACTTACAACCGATCTCATTTTCTTTACTATCACTCCTAACTAATAAAATTCTTAAAAATAACAGTGACGAACCTTTCGGATGTGTTCCGAGCGGATCCAACCGGCTGGTTCTTATAACTCTCGAGGATCCCATCGGGAAAATTGTGCGAGGCATCTAACCACTGGGAACTCTCTAAAATCCCAGGGCACATAAAAATATTCGGCATAGAAATTAACCTGAAAATAAACGATAAAATGAACAAAACAAAAACAAATCAATAACAAATTAACTAAAACCAAATTGATTATTAAGTTTTATTAAATCATAACATTACATAAAATTACACAATCTAATTCAAACTTACCGCGATGGCATATAATTGAGAGAGCTAACCGCAAATTTTTGTTACATGTCAAAATAAATGAATTTGTCATAAAAACTGTTTCAGAAATTTGTTTCATTGCCATATAAATAGCAGTTGGTTTAAATAAATGATTTGTTTCTAGAATTTTCTAACATAAACTTTTTATTCTGCAACATTTTTTCACTATAAATTTCATTATAATTTTTATTTTTTTTTAAAAATAATTTTCTATTTGTTTTTTTAAAAAACTTCTTTTTAATTAAATTTTTATCATTGAAAATTCTATTGAAGAATCTATTCCATATTCAAGATGTAACTTTAGGTAATTAACGTTTAGATAAAAGTTTTTTTTACCATTTTCTTGTTTTATCACAAGAGATGTACTCTATGGACCTCTGGAAACCGTGCCACTCTTTGGTTTTAATATTGTTGAATGGAAATAATAATATTTTCCGTGTTTTCTGTTTGCAATTTTATTTTAAACTTCTTTAAATTTTTCTGTACTGTATTTTTGGAGCATATGAATATATTTGAATATATTGTTATTATTGCTATATTATTTAAATATATTGTTTTGCTCGATAATAAAAATAAATTATAAATTAGTTGTTAAATTTATTTGATATATTTTCTTAAATTATGTGTCTTTTTCAATATAAAATAAATTTTACATTAAATGATAATTTTTCAATTTTACAATTCTTTATCGAAGAGCACATTTTATTTGAAAATGATTAATTAAAATCTTTTAAATGCTTGTTTAAATAAACACTTATATAAATTTAATTTTTAAATTATTATTGTTTTAGATCGTTTAATCTATTTTATTTCAACATAATGGCCGAAAATTTAATTAGAAACCCTAAAAAGAGTATTTTAAAAAAAGACGGAGAAGAAGCTCATAACAAACAATGTAAATGGGATGAAATGAATATTCTTGAAACATTTCATCCTGAGAACAAAGACTATGGTCACATGAAAATCGATGAGCCAAAAACGCCATATAACTATGAAGATACGTCAGAGGTTCAAAGTATTAATCCATCCGATTTAATGATGAAATTACAGGGGACATGGTTCCAAAAATTGCCAAAGTAAGCTACTTTTAATTAATTTAATTTTTATCGTATTTAGGATCTTTCTGATGATGAATTCGAAGATAAACTGACTCCCGAAGAAGAGATTCATAAGAAAACATTTGAGGCTAAGCGAAAGGCTCACTATAATGAATTTATCTCTGTTCAAAAAGCCAGAGAAATGCTTCAAATGGAAGATAACGAAGACAATGAATAATATATCATTTGAGCCAATATATTGTGATTTTAGTTCGCTTTTATTTATATAAATGCTGTTTGATCTGTTTTTGACACCGGTTAAATTTATATCCGTAGGCATGAACTTATTTCATTTGTAGAAAATTATTTTACCCTCTAATGATTTGTTTGAGGTCGAAATTTTTCTATTCATTTTAATAAATAATTGTTCTCCGATTTCTTTTTGTTTTTATTGTTCATCTAAGCATCGGGAAATCTTTCTGGTTTCCTCTTTCGATTATCAGGAAATTTTGAGCCAATCAAATCATAGAATGATTACACTGTGTGCTTGATAATATGTGCTGTCGATCTGTAGGTCACGTAATATATTCAATTGAAATGATATATAATTGCTCATTTTATAACAAGCTTTATAAAATAGATTATACACCTTATATTTGATTAAGTTGTTGCCCAAGATTTGCGTTTTCTGGGTAATGTTGAAGTGCAACATTTGAGGGATGGTTAACAAATCACGTGGTTTTGCCACTAAGTTTTTTTAATTAATTTTATCGAAATAGTCATGATATTTTTTTTTCAAAGGATTAGCTACTTTTTATAAACTCTTCTCAATGCTACTAGTAAGTAAGGATTTGGTTTTTTTAATTCATTGGGTGCAGGTTTTATTTGTTTTGCCTATCCAAATTGGCACACATTTTAGGCAATTAAAATTGTAAACAATGTTTATGGCAAACAAAAATATCTTTCACTGGAAGGCCACATGGAAAATATTTATAAATTGTTATTTTTAATGAGCAGATGTCATGAAATTTTGCTAAATATCAGCATATCGACGTTGAAATCGATAAATTTATCCTCTCTTTATTTGTCCTTATTGAAAAAGCCTTCATTTCTAG
The DNA here is from genome assembly GCA_959609185.1 of Schmidtea polychroa. Taxonomy (NCBI): domain Eukaryota; kingdom Metazoa; phylum Platyhelminthes; order Tricladida; family Dugesiidae; genus Schmidtea; species Schmidtea polychroa. Next base: position 24,809 of record CAUHTR010000419.1, on the reverse strand, counting down.
TGTTTCTTGTATCTTGCTGGTGTCAACAGTTTCATTAAGCTCTCTTTCTTTCCATTTGAGAAGCGTGATCTTGAGTTTGAGTGGCCTTCTCATTTATGAACCGATTACAAAGGTTTCTCGGCATCAACGTGCCAATGACTGGCTATTTTAACATTATATTTTTATAATTTAAAATTCATTTTTATAACAGCTGAAAAATTGGCAAAAGACAAAATTATTTTGAGATTCTTGTTGTCTTTTCTCAATTAATTTTTAATGCCTTTTAAGTTTAAAAAAATCTTTTAAAATTTTCTGAGTCTGAAAAAAACTTTATCAGGGTCTGAAAGTCTTTTACAATATTACATTTTATATTACGATTTTCTAGTTTTATCCCTATCAAATCAATCATGTAGAAATTTGATGGCCTCAATACGATGTAAAGGTCTAATATACCTACTTAACTTATTTTATTAACGTTTTCGATGCTGAAATTAATTATTTAAGAGCGAAAATGCTGTGAAAGGAAGGCTTAATATTTTCAAGAGAACATTGCGTTTATAGACCCTAACTTCAAAAAAAGATTCTCAATCTTAATAAAAGAAGACAGTTGCCACTTGCTTGGGTTAAGAAAGTTAAACAGATGAAAGTACAGGGCAATTTGAATATAAAATTTAACATAAACATGCTAAAAAATATTATGAAGTACACAAATTAATTTATAATTAATATTTTTAGAGAAATAAATATGATTGGATGGTAAATGACAAGATGCGTACAATATATTAATTTTGAAATCCTTTAACCAATCCAATTATCAAACAGATATCCGAACTTGACAGGCGAGATGTCACCATGTCAACCTGAAATCAAATTGATTTAATTGTACGTAAAAACTTCAACTTATCGAAAATTGAGTTAAAGAAGTATATTTTCGAATGTTATTGTAAACGGTTTAAAGTCACAATTAATATTTAATCCATCCTCGTAAAAAATATGACAATGCGGATTTAACATTTGATTCAGAAACATTATTGATAACGAGACTACCACACATCTTCAGTACATTTCTTTTGAGATCAATCTTACAATGACTATAAAATGGAAATGCGATTTACACTAATGTAAAATCTTGCAGTGCAACTTCCTAATTATCATTTAAAAAAATCGGATTTCGGAGATTGGCCATAAATTTGCTGGCTTGATTGTTTGGATGAATTTTTGGACAACTATTGCTCGGTAAAATTGTATAAAAATTCATTTTACTAGATATTTTGATGATATCCATGATGTGATTTGATATACCCATTTGATATATTTGACATATTATTATTTATCCTTACCTTTATTTTTGGATTTCAATATTTTTTCAATTCTCTATACTGTCGTAATTCTTGTTTGTAAAGTTTTCCCCAATTCATGCGATACATTACAGTATTCTGTTTAGTATTTATTTTCGAAATTTTAAAAACTTCATCACTCCAATTTGTATCGAAATTTTTGATGAATGGTGAAGCAATATGTTCGATATTCGAACATGGTTGTCAATACTATACTAGGGTTTTTTTCACTTTTTTAACTTTCTCGACAGCCATAAATCAACACCATTTTTAGATGGAATATACACAGGTCTCATCCATTTAAACTTTTTTGTGATTATCATTATTAGTAAATCCTGAGGTTAATTATGTATCGTGTATATGTGCACATTGTTTATTGATTGTACCTGCTTGTTGGGGTGCACACACAGGCGCGGGCAATGTAGTTCATTTCAATTTTGATTTTATAATTAATTGAGTTAATTGAGTAATTGAACGTTGATTTAAGAATTTTGTTTAAAAAGGAGTTATTCGCGGATTTTTTAAAAATAAAAATTTTTGAACTTTCTTTATATTTTCAATTTCATCATGAAATAGCTTAACTGAAAGAATGGATATGAATTCATTAGTGTTCATTAGTAGCTCAAAAAATGTCTTTGTTCATTTTAAATCTATCGCATCCGGCAATGTAATCTTAATAATTAATCAAGAAGTTTATTTCAATATTCCCAAAGCTGAGAGAGGAACCAAGACTCAAACTATGTTGGAGACATTTAACGTATCAATGATGGTATGTTGCAATTCAACCAGTTCTATCTTTGTACGCTTCAGGTCGTTTCTCGGGTATCGTTCTGGACTCTAGTGATCCTATATCTCACACAATGGCAATTTATGAAACTTTATCAAGTGGTTTGATAATGGATCCTGGTGTTGCTGTTCGAATGTACATCTCAACTTCGATTTAAATTCCTATGAGAATCAAACAATTATAACTATGTATGATTTTTGGTAAAACATGCTGTACGTAATTTTTGTTTCTGTTATCTCGGGTTTATTGTTATTATTAACAAAATATTAAAAATTGAAAATCAAAAAGAACTCGATATAAAAAAATTATGATTAGTAACAAAAATGAAATGTTTGGATGACAATTCTGTTTAATTTATGAACTTTCGTGAACACTAAAGGTTTTTATTTTTTGATATATTATAAAATTTTCTTATTCAAATGGTTGTCCAAATTTAAAATCTTAATTTGAATACCGTTCTTAATGTCGAAATACCTTACTAAAATTGGATAAAGTTTTATTTCAGTGTGATTCGATGCGTCTGATAGAATATATATATATGATACAGAATCCAGATTTTCTGATAGCATTTTCTTGCAGTGTTCATTAAATACGCTGGTTACTATGGACTCACATTTTGTTCACGCACAAGAAAAATTTTCGTCACAAAATTTTTTTAATAATTTAGTAGTACAGTCTATGCTGCGAAAACTTTGATTATGGATTATTGTGCGAAAAGCGAAACTACCCTCCATAACTACAAATTTTTTTCATTAGTTCCAGAAGCATTCCCTTTAAAAATATTGTCAGTTTGGATGTTGAAGATGTTGTGTCATTGTGTGCCGTTATTGCACTACGTCCATGAATTGCAATTGAAAATTCCCTATTGCAGATTGTGCATTTAACCAAGGAGTCATCATTTCCATTTTTAACTACAATGAACGGAAACTCTTTTTTTAAATTTTCGTTTAAACGATTTTTTCTTCTTTTGTTATCGCTCATATTTGAATTAATAATCTAAAAATTATATTATAAAATAATTAGTAATATATTTTTGATTTGATTTTAAATAAATATTATAATCTGATATTATTTAAGTAAAATGAAAATTGAACTATGAAAATTGAACACTGTCAAAATAATTTTAAATATTTAATTAATAAAATTGAAATAAAATAATCTAAAAAAATGTTTTAGAAATACAAATGAGTATAAAATTATACAAATGAGTTCTTTCAGAGTACATGTTTTGAAAAGAGTACGGTTTGCGAAAAAAGAGTACAAAACTCAGTAAATGAGTATAGTTGGTCAACTTAGTTATAATAAAGTTATAAGAATTAGACATTTTATTATATTTTTTATGATAAATTAATAATTATTTTTATATTTGATAATAGTTAATAAAATATAAAGTTTAAACGCACACACATAATTTGAACACATACACCCAGCAGTCCCAACACAGATTTTAAAGGTGACTGCTGGGCTCTACAAGCTCTCCTACAAAGAATCAACTACTAACTTAATCAAATTACTCAATACCATGTTTTATTTCCTTGATGCACAAAATATCTTTGAGTCGATCCTTTAATGTTCAATTAAATCTCTTGATGTGAGGTGCCTTGTATTGGGAATGTATATAATATTGATAAATTTTATTAAGAACTTGTTTTTACTATTACTATTATAAAATTCTTTGCCCAAATCCGTTAGTAAACTATCTTTGAACAATGTTTTTATCGATGGAGCCATTTCTTCGTCTTTTGGGTTGGTCCATATCTTCTCCATTACAACAAGAATACTTGCAATTTAAATTAAGATTAGGCAATGATCCATCGTTTATTGACTTGATTGTCCTATTACTCTACCAAGTAATGATAATGGTATTAAGTATTAATGGTATCATTTTCCGATTTTTTGAATTTACGAGTGATAACAGAGGTTTCTTGTCTGTTTTCAACACTTTTTTCTAGATTTATTTATTTTAATTTTTCATTTGACAACTTTAACTAAAATATTCAGTAAATCATCAATAACGAAATTAGAATATGATGGTAAAATATTCATTCAATTTATGTTCGGTGCTTTTAGCAATGCAGTAAAAAATGGGAAACGTCGATGACTTTTGACCGTTTTAACAGATTCGACATGTTTTTGGGCGTTTTAAGTTTTAAATTATGTGAAATGAGATTTGAGGTTGAAAAGTCTTTGAAAATAAGTTTTTTTGAAGGAGTGCAACTGATTTTTAGTTGAATTGAGTTTTTCTTTTCAAATATTCTATTAAGCTTTCTCAATGTGGGTTCTGTCAACTTTGGTATAACCCACACTAATTAATTATTTAGTTTATTTCATCTTTGTTTATAAACCATGACTCCTTTGTTGTCAAAAATATGTTTTTTTAATTCCATTTTTAAATTAAAATTAATTAGGTATTTTTTATAATAATCACAAATGAACTCTTATATAAATCATATAAATACAATATAAAATTTTCGTAACATGTTATCAAATATAAATTATAGAGGAAAGACTGATGTGATCAATATGACATTTCCTCCCGGAAAGCCACAGCAAATTGTTGAGAAAAGTGGAAAATATTCAGTCATATTTTTTAAATCAGGAAAATGTAGAATATTGGGATGAAAGAAAGCATTAATTACGAATGAGTTGCAATTTAAAATCACAGATATTCAATATAATCGATTAAAATAACAATATTTTTGGGTAATGTATTAATCTATACAAAAATGATTATCTATATGACTCAAAAAGCTGAATGCATGTTCGAACCCGAATTATTTCCTGCTCTGTGACTTTAAATATAATTCTACATGTGTTAATATTTTCAGTAGCGGAAAGGTTGTTGCGTCAGGGGTTAGAAATTTAGAATAGATAAAAATCAATACCCATATTCAAGAGGCAACAACATGATTTTTTAGTGTCCGTCATGCTAAATTTTATGATGCCTTTAGTTTTATTCTTTAATACATTCCTTTTTCCCTTGCTCTTGGTTTTTAAAGTGTACAGACTAACTAAATTTTGTTATTTAATAATAGTAAATAAAAAATTAGTCGGAAAATTAAGAATTGTATCTTATAATGAAAGAAAATAATAATAATAATAATAATAATAATAATAATAATAATAATAATAATAATAATAATAATAATAATAATGATAATGAATTTTAATATATGATTAACAAACACATGTGAAATGAGATACAAGTGTATGAGTAACCGCTTAACGGTCTTACCCGAGTATACTCGGGCAATAAAAAAAGCAAAATCGGGCAAACTCCATATTAAATATGATGGAGTTCTGCACTGCCCGTTTCATTTTATTTCCACCAGAGTATACTCGTTTACAGTTTATATATGCCCAGGGTAACGTGAACACTTAATTCAAATGAATAATTAACGTTAAACAATAAGTGATCTGTCGAGACAAAGTCACATAGCATAGGAAAATCACAAACATATTTAAATTTAAATAAAACATCAAGTAAAAAAATAATCAAAACAAAAATTTTACAAAAATAACTTTAAAAGTATTTTATAATTTAATATTTCCAAATTATGGGGTCAGTCGCTCCAAAATCTCATCTGGCCACTCAAAATAGCTTTCTAATTTACCTCGCCTTCTAATGTCTGCAGTCCAGCAGTGGAAACCACCTCCAAGGTTATTAGCAAATTGAAGAGAAACTGGAATCGGTTTGAATCCAATATCTTGCATGAATTTTATCATGTATTCTTCAGTTTTCTCAACTAGGATCCTTTCTGTATCTATACTGAGCATATTGTTCGGTAATCCGTGATAATTCATCCATTTGTAATGCTCTACAAAACCTTCAAGTTAAATCTTTTGCAAATATTCATTACCATCTCGGTGAGGTCCTTTTGGCATAGTCACTATGTCCCATTTAGAATTTTTTAATAGATCCGGGGTTTTACAATTGAGTCCATCTTTAAGCAAAAACATACCAGGCTTCACAGGGAAAAAGTTGGTATCAATATGCATTGAATAGAGAGAGTCGAATTCTATGTCATGGACTCTGATTCCACTAGGAGCCAAATGACGTCGGAGCCATTGAATAGCCTTTTTGTTTGTCACCTGACATTTATTTAAATGTAAAATACTCCTATAGATAAATTTACATGACTTCTTTGACCAAAAATATCCCTGCCAATTCTTGTAAAATCAGCCGCATCAAAACATGGTTCTAATTCAGTTGTTACATACACGAAGGGTTTCTCTTGCGCGACATCGAATTCCTTAAATAAAATACAATAGTAATAATAATAATGGTCTATATGTTATTCTCAACCATATCGTAAAGAGCGTCTTCCATGGTGCATTTAGGAGCTGATGTCCACCTGGCTCCATCATTAAAATATTTTCGAATAAGAGGCCTGTAAGCTTCATATTCAAAATATCTACATCTCCAAGCCATAGGGGATTCGATGATTTCATCGCCAACAATAAGCAAAAAATCTCTTGGCATAGCAGCATACAAACCTATAAAATTTTTATACAAATTAATAAATTACATAAATCCTAATGCCTGTGGAAGAAAACTTTGGCGTAGTCCACTTTTGATCGTAATTTATGGCCTCCGGTTGAACAACTTTTACGCCCTCTCCCTCTAATACTCTTACTAATTCTTTTATTTCATTTTCAATTTTCCCCCACATATCTTGGCCCATAACTTGTGAGAATTTTTTGCCACCATGTTTTTGAAAAAATGGAAGTCTAGGGGGTCCAAATGTGGCCTACAAATTATTGAAGAAACGAACGGAAAGTTTCACTACTTACTGCTACTTCCTGTGATGGAAATGGTAAAGTTGCATTATTTGGAACACCGACCACAACTTCTTCCAGTGGATCCCATTCATTCCAAGCCCAAACCGGAGAGGTCTGCTTCCTTTCATCATGACATGAATAATGACTGAAATATTTCGAAAGTTGAACTACCGATATTTTTGAAGAAAAGGCCTAATATAATATGTTAAATTTAAATAACAATTGTTTGCTATACCGATTTTGCATGGCTAATTTGTCGTAAAACTGACAACATTTGAGAAAATGTGATGACAAATTAATTTTCAGATTTAGATATGATGTTAAAGCCTACTCCACCCACCCTACCAAGCTTGAGTTCTAGTAGAACCACGTCAACCATTAATGTGATGGTTCTGGTAAATAATCTATAAATTAAAGATTTCATCTAAATTTAACATCTATGATAATTTTATTATTATTATTAATAATAATAATAATAATAATAATAATAATAATAATAATAATAATAATAATAATAATAATAATAATAATAATAATAAGTTCTTGTCTATAAGCCGCGGCTTATCTAAAAAAAAATCAATCCGACATTCATAAAAACAGTATCGGCTTATACATAAGTACGGCTTATACACAAAATATATTAAATGAAAAGGTTATGCATTTTTAAAAAAATATTTGCCCACTAATAATTTTCCTTTTAATTTAAATTCTCGATTAATCAAAGCCATCAAATTCTTCTCCTGATATAAACCAGTCTGCTACCATATGAGGGCCATTTCCTATTATGCGGTTTTGTAGACTATCTTGCTGTAAAAGATCAACGGGATGCCATTACGCACGTTGAGGTCCAATAAATATGCGCGGAATTACTTAAAAACTTTACGGCTTATCCATGAGTCCGGCTTATCTAAGATAAAAAAAAATTTTTTTAATATATGTGATTTAGAGAAACCGGTTTATGCACGAGTCCGGCTTATAGACAAGAACTTAGGGTAATAATAATAATAATAATAATAATAATAATAATAATAATAATAATAATAATAATAATAATAATAATAATAATAATAATAATAATAATAATAATAATATAATTGATATTAATAATATTATTAATAATAATTAGATTGATATGCCCAATCAAAATTTTTTAAAAATATGTAGGAAAAATCTTGAGTTTTTATCGTCGCTACATAACAAGTGTTGGGTTTAGTGGTGTGTCCTTTTATTTTTAAATGTGTTAGGGGTACTTATAGATGTTGAATTGACTCCTTCCTAAACGCCTTCATGACTATTGTACTTTAGACCATCTATGTACCCATGGTAACGACCATGTTAGTGCTCTACACAATGGCAGAAAATCCATGAGCAGATGAGCTCTATTCCTAAAACTATTCCTCGTATTTTCTTTTCGGGATCTGGACTGCCGATAGAAGGTCTTACGTCATTATTCAGTATCTATTCTTTTGTTTTATTATTGTCAAGTCTTCATTTAACTGTAGTTTTCAAGTGTTATCTTCCAAAGTTTTCCGGTGGGATCCATTTTTATATATATATATATATATATATATATATATATATATATATATATATATATATATATATATATATATATCAATTTTCATACTGTCTCGTCCAATCAGGATTAAGCAGTTGTGCAAATTGCACTTTTTTCTATTTTAATTACTATTTTAATGTTCCCTTTTAATATATTTGCTTTATTTTGCTAATTTAATTATTAATTATGTTTTTCCTTAATTAATTTTATCTACCTATTCCTGACTGGCATTCATTCTGTATTTTTCTGATTTTATTTTGATTTTTAATCTAAAAAAATTTCTATTTTTGTTATTTTTTACTTAATAATTATTTTTAATCCAAATTCCAGTTATTTAATGTTATTAATATTTTTTAATCTAGTTTGGTTTATTATCGTTTTTAAATTAATTACTGCTTTTAATTTATTTTAATTTGTTTTCGTTTTAACTTAATTACTATCTTTAATCTATTTTAGAATAAATAGTTAAACATACATGGCAATGATTTAATTATAAGATAACGCCAATCAAACATTTTATTCACGATTAATTTCGACAGTTTTCCTGTCATCATCAGGTGGGATATAATACTCATTAAATAAAGGATTTTAAACAAATTTAATTATATATAAAAATTTTTTATTTTATAAAAATATTATTTTTTAAAAACTTTAACATTTAAAATTTAATTTAATAATTTAAAAATTTAAAAATTTTTTATCAATTATTTAATTTAACACAACAAACAATACATACAATACACAAAAGCTTATTTAAAAACACTCAACACACAAGTATTTACAGCATTCTGCACATTAATTTTCGGATTCAATGATTTTATCAACAACGCCTCACAAATCACACGTTCCCAATAATTATCGAAGTTTTTTAATAAAATTTTAAAATCAGACATACCTATTTTAATCTTACAGCCCTTATTGTGCTCACCAATATGGGTCAAAGACTTCGGTCTACAATGTTCTCGAGCTCGAATACAGAGATGACGGGAAGTCTCTCCAATGTATGTGGCATTACACCCATTACATGTAAACTGATAAACGAGATCGGAACACAATTCAACCGGAGTCTTTGACTTATTAATAAACATATTGCGTACTTTTCATGAAGTTGACACTATCCTATAGTTTAAATTCCCTTACTGCTTTCTTATCTTCACTTTATAATCCTTAAAACCTTCTGAGTACGGCAATACTAAGACAAATTTAGGCTCATCATCCTTGCTCACACTATTTAATTTATTTAACTCATCAGACTCACACACCTCAACAAAATCACACCCAGATTTTAACTCATCAGACTCACACATCTCAACAAGATCACACCCAAATTTTCTCAAACATGGATCCTTAGGATTTTTAATAAATTTGTCAACAGTCTCTTTCACCATAATTACTAAAAATGATTTTGAATAACCATTCTTCATCAACAGTTCAACCAACACGTCAACACTCTTTACCGAATTTTTAAAAGTAGAAGACAAAGACCATGCACGATAAATCAACCCCTTCACCATATTTCTTTTATACTTGAATTCACAAAAACTTTAATCTATTTTATTTATTATTGTTTTAAATTATTACTCTATGTTTATTTATTTATTATTATTATTTTTGTTACGTTATTATTTTATTAGTTGATTCTCTCATGCTGGTATCCCTGTCTTAGAAAAGAAACAAAATATTACACCTAGAATGGTAGCTAAGAAAAAAACTGATTATCAGAGTTTTTATTGTTCCTGGCCCAGCACTTTTTCAAGTGTAGCTAAAATCTCTTCCACAGTTAGTGATTTGACGCGCCTTTTAGACATTTGTAGGACAAAGAAGTTTTATGAATATGTTTGGAGAAAGAAAAAAAAATAACTATATAATTTATAATAGATAATATTACCTTACTAAAAAGTAGACGAGTCGATGTCCATCAACAACTACTCTCTTCTATTGAATGGCAACCTGCAAACCGGCTCGATGCTTATAAAGGCTTCAAATTAGACATGTATCAATACGTCTCGGCAAGCACCCACTCTCAGCTATCCGGTGCGCAACAGTAAACATGTAGTGACCTCTGTAGCCACTTCCTCCCAATGATCTAATACTTGATCAGCAACTTTTATAGCCTGCTGTTTAAAAGCGATCTTTTAATTGTAGTTTAGTATGACTTATTTTCGTACTTTTTTATTAACAGTTCTCAGGAGTACAATTTTGATATTCTCAAGCTTGTATATCAATTAATTTAAAGCGAAAATTTTTAAAATCTCATGGGATATCAGAGAAATATACCTAATAGATATAGCATGAAGGTCAGATATGTCTTGATTTGAGGATTACGCTTATCTAAATATAAATTCATTGTCTTTGTTATATTATGATGGAGCTATGGTAAAATCTGGATTTTTGCTGTTGGTTAATGAGTATGGTACAGTTTGTGATTCTCCCACCTTTTCCCGTTTTCACGAGGGGATAGACCTAATAAATTATTGACCCCATTTACAACTTTCATTGCTTTATATAATGAAAATTAGAAACTTTTTAGGTATAAATTGTCGTCAATCTAAGGTACGGTCTATCAAATTTACAAAGGTGGTGCAATTTTATGAGAATTTATCAAAAATGTTTAATAACTTTTATATGTAATTAACTCATTTCTTTTTCTGTTGAATTGTTTAAAACGTTGTGCGTGGAAACACATCAAAAAATATTTTAATCAATAAATTTTTAATTATAAGAACGTTTTTCAAATTTCACCACTGATTTCTTGTCAATTGACATTGCACTTATTTTAAGGCTTGACTATGAATCAGTAAATAAATATCGATGCTTTTGATATATTTACTGATTCATAATCAAGCTTTTTAATAAATACAAAGTCAATTTTTAATTAGCTTTAATACTTGTTAATTATATAGTATTAAAAGTGGTGTCAGAAGGGGGATCTCCAATCAGCCACTGGAATGTTTTAAATAGCAATGACAAATGGGTAACTATTATTATGGGAATATTTAATATTATCTTATTTCATGTATAACTTCATTCAAAGAATTGGTTCAAGGAATATTTGTTGAAGAGTGTCCAAAGATTCAAGCTTCAAAATTATTTAGCAGCCTACAAAGAACTTTTGATCAATCTTTACCGGATATATATCTTCAAATGGAGAAAAACGTTATTGTATCAGCAATTTTCCATTTCATACTCAAGTTGAATAGTGGAGGTGGTCATCTAATTATCACTCTGATTACGCTAGAGGTCAGACATTAATAATCGACTTTTATTTAGTCAATGATATACATATTCTTCAAAGAGAATGACGTGAATATGCTTGTCAACAAAATCTCAGTTCTCCTGACAAAAGGGCTGAAGTATCTGTAATCTATAAGTTTTATGTTCAAACTCTCTATGATGCCATTATTGTTGATTTTTTGGGTAACCACAAACATTCAGAATTTGATTTTTGTTCTGTGAAAAGCAAGGTTCATTTAAATAACACCATTTGGTTTAACTCAAATGTTGTGATGAAGACCATAGTGTTTGGACACTTCCAATAAAGGATTTATTAAAAATTTGACAACTCATAAAAGGCAATCACACCGAATCTTACACTCAAAAACTGTCGTATGTATTGTCAACAAAATACTTGACGTTTGCATTTACCATACTCGCTACAAAAATCAGGCAAGAAAATCCCTTGAAGGTTATAAGTCACAAATTCAACCAACAATAATATGCGGTTTGATAAGAAACAACCAAAACAGAAATTGACAGTAATCAAATTTCATCTCTCTCTTCTTCATTTTTCTTTGCGTTTTCTCTCCTTCTTTCGCCAATTCATTATCAACTCTAAGCTGTTTGAAATTTCTCATTGATACTAGTTCAAGTATTTCGTTACTACCCACCAGTTTCACATACACAAATTCAGCAGAGCGCAGCAAACGGTTCACAAGTACATACTACTAGAACAAAACACATCACATTTCGTATAGACAAAATACCTAACACGTTTGAATGGACGTTCCATATAGGAAATGTCGCTTATCCAATTCTAGGCTCCGATTTCTTAGCTACATATAATCTTTTAATCGATTGCAAAAACCACAAAACCTTCAAAATATAATGTAAGACTACCAGAACTGAAACTGTAAAAACAATATAGGAAGATCATTCAAATCAAAACAAAAGGGCATTGTCAAACATAACCTTACACCCATATGTTTAAACCCTTCAAGAACGCTTTAACAATACCAAAATAAGGACTAATAATCCAGCAAATAATACTGGAATTTATCGGCATTCAATTATCACAACTCTAACATTGAGAAACTGGAATTTATTCGGAAAGAATTTTCAGAACTCAAGGAGAGTGGTATTGTCAGAAAGTCTCCCTGGCATCACCAATACACCAAGTACTTTAGAAAGATGGTACCTACCGACATTGTGTTGATTATAGAAGACTATGCAATATAACCATTTACAACTTATACACAATGCCATACCCCATGTCGAATGCCAACATCTTCTCGATGATCGATCTACAGAATGGTTACCACCAAACCCCAATGAATCCCACGGACGTCTGCAAAACTGCAGTAATCACATCCCTTTTGGACTTAGGGAGGCATCACAAACTTTCCAGTGACATATTGACAACAGACTTAAAAAATTCAACTTTTTTGTCGCCTATATAGATGATATCTTAATGGATTCCAAAAATAACTGAGCAATAAAAGCACTTTACTTTGGTCTTTCAGACATTACATTACAATAACCTACAATTGCACTACAAAATGTGTTCGTTCTTTTAAGACGAAGCACGTTTCTTAGGATATGTCATTGCAATAAAAAATAAATTGCATCAAAAACTTCAAACTGCCGAAAACAGAAGCTTTCTAGGCACAATAAGCTGCTGCCACAAATTTATATCTAAGATATCGGAAATCTTAGGGCCAATGACGAACTTGTCAAATGGGAAAAGAAATGAAATAATTAAATGGAGCAATAAAGCTTTACAATCTTTTGATCGAGCTAAAGAGTAACTATTAAAAATACAAACAGACCTTCCAATCACCTTGACTACTGACGCATCGAATATAGCATTCGGAGCTGTCCTGCATCATATCAATCAAGGAACACCAGAACTATTGAAATTCCACTCACAAAACTCAATGCGGCATAACAGAAATATTCGACTTTCGACCGCGAACATTTAGCAGTTTACCTCTTCATCAAACATTTTTCATATATCTTGTAGGTAAGAAACCTCACCATTTTCACAGATCACAGACCTTTGGTACACTCCATAACCATTAAAAACCCATTTCCTCGACAATTATTCCATATTTAGCTGGAAGGGAGAAAATTGTTGCAGATTAATTTCTAGAAATTCCTGCGCAATAACTCACCAACCACTTCTTTCAATCAATGAGCTCAAGAGACACAAGCCAACAGATGAAGACATATCCGTTTTCTCATCAGAGTATCTTAATTTGGAAAATATCGACTATGAAATTTTAATCCCACGCTGCATGAGACCTATACTCACAGTACCGTTTAGGAAATAAGCTTTTTCAGCAATCCGCGATCTACACCACCCAGATTCTTCATCAACATATGAATTCCTACGCACCAGAGTTGTGTAGCCTTACATGAGAAAAAACGTAAAAGAATGAGTATCACAATGCCTCCTATGTCAACAAAACAAAATAAATAAAAATATTAAACATCCAATAATGAATTATCCAACTGGAAATCGGTTTGACGTCGTACACGTTGATCCAGTAGATATTGACAATGATCGATAGAGAGACACGTTTGTTCATTGAAAACCATCACATCCAAAAGCCTGGCAATCAAAATCGTTCAAGACTGGATTTTACGTTATGGTGTTCCAAGAACCATCGTAACAGAGCATGGAGTGCAATTTAAATCCCAAATATTCAAATACATCACCAGAAAACTAGATATAAGCTGTGTTTTTTCTCACTATTTCTTAATAAATATATATTTTCACTTTACAAAATAAATATTTACAACCAAAATTTATTAATTCAAACAAATTTTAACATATCATTTCTAATAAATTAAAAAAATTATCAATCTTTGTTTAAATGAATCAAATGCATTTATAAATTAGCAAGCGATATTTATATCAAGCGGATTAAATCCAAATTTAATAAATGATTGGACTAATTATAATTACTAACCTATTATTTAGTAAATTTTGTTTTACTGAATATAAAATAAATTATTATTAAATTGATCATTACTCAGGTCAAATCTCCTGTTTGCGATTGAGTTCTTCTGGGGAATCAAAGCTGCTGGATTCTCCAGTAGCGTTATCTCTGACACCCAGCGATCCGGCGATTGATGTATATTCAGGGGACCAGATCATCATCTATAAGGACATAGGCACATATGTCAGCCCATTCACTATATATTGCTTGGTATCAGGATACGGGAACAAGAGCGAATTGGTATACAGGTTTTGCAAAGTAATTTCCTGTATCTCGCCATAGGAGTATTTACATGTGTCATTATTATCAGGAAGATACGTGTAAAAGCGAGTGGAAAGAAACAGAATCATTTACTAATATTCAGATGTTCGAATTCAAAATATCAAGAGCTAAAAACCCAGCCGGCAAAATGGGAGTGATATTAAAATTGCAGTTCCCTGTCAGTTCTATCGATTCATCGGGAAATTACCATATTGAAGTTCGGGACAATTTTGGGAAATTCATGGTGAGATCTAATGATATTCAAATCAGGGACACTTACTATTGGTCACAAAGTATTCAATTTTGCACTGTGATTAATTATGATTGTTGATCAGATATTGTACTCGACAGTAACAACATTAAAACAATTTATCAAACCAATGTAACAAGAGACAAGCTGCCAATCACTTTCAAATGTGCAGAGAATGGCTTGATGTATAATCCAGGAAAACCAATTTGGTATCAACAGAATCCTGTCGAATGGAGCGTATGTCCAGTCAAGCGTAATTATGAGACATTAAAGGCTAAAGAGAAGCAAACATTTGACAAGTGCGTTACATATACAACTCAGATTTTCTCAGGAGATGATGCTATAAGGCCGACAGCCATTTATGACATGACTCGATTGACTAGCTATGTGGATAATGACGGGAATCTGCAAATATATGACATGAAAATTGATACAAGTCAGATAGATGTGACATATGCTCTCATGTGCTATATCAAAGGGAATAATGGCGCCATTCCCATTAACACCTACATTCAATCATCCACAGGAAATGAAATTATCTCCGGAGTCCCTTTCATTGGAACTCCTTCAAGTTACTCAATTCCATTAAAGGCCATTAGTCCGTTGACGCAGAATGTTAAACTTTACCTAAGAAAGGTTAGAAATACTATATTATTATTATTATTATTATTATTATTATTATTATTATTATTATTATTATTATTATTATTATTATTATTATTATTATTATCATTATTATTATTATTATTATTATTATTATTATTATTATTATTATTATTATTATTATTATTATCATTATTATTATTATTATTATTATTATTATTATTATTATTATTATTATTATTATTATTATTATTATTATTATTATTATTATTATTATTATTATTATTATTATTATTATTATTATTATTATTATTATTATTATTATTATTATTATTATTATTATTATTATTATTATTGATTATTATATTATTATAGATTGTAAAAGACGATTCCAAAACTAGAGTAGTTTCACTCATTGCATTATATCAAGCATCGTCTGCGGCAAAATGGTTTTGGCAATATAATGGAGAGCAGTTGAATTCCGGTACTACTATCCAACCTGATAAATATTCAGTGAAATTTGTTGCGGGCATCACGGAAGGGATGGCTGGCACTTATACTCTAGATGTGACGGACGGGGCAGACAAACTGACATTTACATTCAATGTCAAAGTGCTGGGGCCCCCAACATTAGTTGATTCCAATTGCATGCCCATGGTCCAATTTGTGGAGGAATCCGCTTCGACATCTTTCAGATGCAGTTATAAAAACCAACCGAAATCATTGGTAATTATTTTAATTGTTTTGGTGATATTTCTATTCCATTTCTGCAATAATCTAATCTTATATAAATCTTATATAAAGTCACCTAAACTTTAGGTAACCAGCCTATTCAATTTCTTGTATTTCTCGTCTTTTCTCTTGACGGATAAACCGCATTCAAATTTTTACAAATCCTACATGTACGTTGTTAGAAAAAGACATAGTTTCACAGAAATATTTATTCACTACAAAATCTAACCGGAACACACAATCGTTATACTATTTATAGTACATTGAATTGCGTAATCTACAAAAGGGAGAATTATTAGTTTAAGTGATACTGTTGACACAGAAGACAAACATACTTACTTAATTTAGTTATACAAGCATTCCCGCATCATTCAATAGATATAAAGGTCTAGTGACCTGGTTATGTAAGTAATTCTTTGGAAATTATTATATCATCTTACATCCCCCTCCATTTAAAACTTTTGATCCATTCTACATTTCGAATTATTTCTTTGCCTTGCTTATTCTTTAGAACATAGCTTCTGTCATGTCGTTTTCCAGTTATTTCATAAGGCCCTTCATAACGTTCATCCATCTTCCTAGTATTTTCTTTTTTAACCAATACTTGGTCTCCAACTTCAAAATTCCTATAATTTTGTGTAATTAAATTCTTTTCTATGTTTTGTTTATGTTTAATTCCCTCCACGATCTCCCTTCTCCGATTATTAGCATCATTATTTTGTATATCCAAATTCTCTTTTTCCATCCATTGTCTACAAATATTCCGCCCAAATATTATTTCAGAGGGCGAAAATCCGGTTGTCTGCTGTATCGTAGCATTTAACATAAATTCCACATCTGGCAATATTTCTGCCCAATCTTTATGCCGTTTGTCTTTTAACGTAATTGCAATTGCATCCCTTATAGTTCTAAATTGCCTCTCAACTAAACCGTTTGTACTATGATGATATGGGCTTGAATATATTATTGTAATATGATGCGTTTTCAACACTTCTAAAAGGAATTGAGATTCAAATGTTTTTCCTCTATCGGAGTGAATTATTTTAGGGGCACCAAATTTCAAAATCCAATTTTCTCTTAAAATCTTTGCCGTCGTCTTTTCATCCTGATGAGCAACTGCCGTCAATGATATATACCTACTGAATTGATCAATTATAGCTAAAATATATTGTTTTCCATGAATTGTTTTCTTAAATGGTCCACAGAAATCAATAAATATCTCTTTGAAAACTTCATCTGTACTCTGTTTAATCAGCGGTTCTTTTGTTCGTCTTGTCCACGTCTTCCGTTTCTGACACTGTTCACAATTTTCAATCACTCTTCTAACTTCATTTTCACTAATTTTCATTTTTATATTTTTCCGTGCATATTCGTAAATTTTTTTTACCCCTGCGTGACATAAGTCTTTATGTATATTAAAAATTACACCTTCATTATTTACTTTTATTTCTTGGTCCATATTTTCTATGGCCAATATTTTAGTTTTATTTTTATCTACCTTGGCGTTTTCATGAACTGTTTGGCACTGACTACATGAAGTACAGTCTTTCCTTGATAGGGCATCTGCGTTAGCATGCAATTCTCCTTTTCTGTATTCTAATTTGATATCTAGCCCACTTAAATAGTTAATCCATGTCTGGAATTGTGCTGTAATTGGCTTTTTCGTATTTATCATAAAGGTTATAGCTTTATGATCGGTTCTTAAAGTAAATCTTTTTCCATATAGATAGTGTTTGAAATGCTGAGTAAAATGATAGATTGCAAGCAATTCCTTTCGCGTAATGCAGTAACCGATTTCGTGCTTATTCATTGTCTTTGATCCATATGCAATAACTTGTTCTTGTCCATTACTACTCAACTGCGAAAGCACTCCCCCAATCGTATCGAAACTAGCATCTGTATCTAAAATAAAGGTTTTTCGTAAATCCGGAAATCCTAGTACTGGGGTAGACGTTAACGCTTTCTTTAGCGTGTTGAAATTTGTTTCACATTCTTCAGTCCATATAAGTTTATCTTTGTTAGACCCACATAACCTTTCTAATGGTCTTGCATACTTGGCGTAATCTCTAACAAATTTTCGATAATAATTTGTTAAGCCTAGAAAGCTTCTTAAACGTTTAATACATTTTGGTTTTTCATATTCTTGCATTGCTTTTATCTTTTCATAATCTGTCTTAATACCATTTTTATTTATAATGTGTCCCAAAATTTTATTTCTAGTTTGTTAAAACAACATTTTTCTAAGCTTATTTTCAAACCAGCTTCTTGAATCTTTCGAAAAACTCTTTCTAGTCTTTTTTTATGTTCGATTTCATTATCTGCAAATATAAGGATATCGTCTAAATAAACAATTGCTTCTCTCCAATTAAGATCACCCAAAACTTGAGTCATTAATTTTTGAAAAGTTGCTGGAGCAGCTGCAATTCCAAAAGGCATTCGGTTAAAACAATATTGACCATCTTTTGTTGAAAATGCAGTCTTTATTTTTGATTCCTCTTCTAATTCCACTTGATAATAAGCATTACCAAGATCGATAGTGCTAAATATCTGTGCTCCATTTAGGATATCCATCATCTCTTCAATATTTGGTATTGGAAATCGAGGTCTCTCCGTAATTGCATTTAGTGCCCGAAAATCCAAACATATTCTAATATCTGATTTATTCTTTTTTAACACACATACCAATGGGCTATTCCACACCGAGTCACATTTTTTTATAATTCCTGCTTCTTCCATGTCTTTTAGCATGTCTTGTATTTTGTGAGCAATATGAATCGGCTGACGTCTAGGATTAATTGTCACTGGGCTACCTCTAGTAACTATCTTATATTTAATTAACTGTGTTTTTCCTACATCCCATTTATTTTTCATGAATATATCCGAAAATTCTTTAAGTAATTTATTAATCGTTGGGTCGTAAATTCCTTTCAAATTGTTTTCCTCTAAATTCATTAATTGATTTTTTAATTTTACTTTAGTTACTGCCTGTAATTTAATATCAAAACAATTCATCATTTCTACGCCTGCAATTACGCTCGGGTTAATCTTATTTGCCACAAAGAATCTTATTACCAATTCTAATCCCGAAATTCTCACTTTTAGTAATATTGTTCCTATGATTTTAAGTGTGCTCTCGTTTGCACATGTAGCCATAATATTGGATTCCCCTATTTTATCACGCATCTTTAATTTACTAACAACATCTTCGCTAATCACGTTTATTCTAGCCCCGGTATCCAAAAGACAATCAACTTTTATTTTATTTTCCAGCCAAATACCTACACTAGGTCTGCCATTCATTCTTTCGTAAACGAATTTAGGTGCAAAAGGTCTTTCTTTATTTTCATTAACTTTATTATTAATTATATCCATACTCATAATCTTATCAATTTTGTTATTAATTTCATAAAAACTATATTCAAAATAATTTTCAAAGTCAAAACATTCACAATCATTCATAATTACATCATTAATTTTTAAATCATCTTTAAATTCATTCATTACGGAAATCTTGAAATCACAAGCGTTCAAATTCAAACATTCTGTGTCAACAATATACTTACTTAAACCAAATTTATGGCTCCTAGCAACTCCCTTGAAACTGGAGCCTCCCCTTTTAGCTGTTCGCAATCTTTTTGCATGTCATCCTGTTGAATCAGCTCTCCTTTCTCGTATTCGTAGTCGTATATCGCATTGCATTGTCTTCGATGTGGTCCTCTGTCTGAAGATTGGTTTCTGCTTTGATATTGTCCTCTGGATCCAAATTGTTTTTGGTTTCTATCATAATTTCTTCCGTTGTAATATGCTTCTGTTTTAACTGAATTTCTTCTGATGTCCCAACATTGATGCTTGAAATGACCATTTTTGGAACATTGAGAGCATTATACGTTTGGGCATTCTTCTCGAATATGTCCTTGCTCTCCACACGCCCAACATCTCTGCAGTTTAAATCGCCTGGTCCCGTTCTTCCAGTCACTTTTATTTGGCATATTGAAGTTCGCGGCCTCATTGGTTCTAGAGTTAGAAAATATTGGCGTCTTATTCTGTTGGTACAACTGAGTTTTTCTCGGACTTTTGACTGTCTCCGCATATGATTTATTTTCATGTAGAGATGCTAATGATTGCTCACTTGAAAGCTCTTTTTGAATTTCTTCCATTCTTGATATCACTTCCTTGGCCTTATCTACTGATTTAACTTCTCTTAATTTCAATTCTTTTTTTGTTTCCATATCTTCCATTGCATTCTGCATTAAAAATAACATTAATGCCGGTTTTGTTAATTTGTGTCGAAGAACATTGTCGACGAGCTTTTCCACTTTATTGAAAAATTCGGTGCACGAGTCATTTCCTTTTCGATATCTTAAAGCTGCGTCTAGATCCATGGCTAGATTTTTCCTTGGCTCGAACGCTTTTCTTAATCTTTCTTCATAGCCTGAATAATCGCTCTGTACTTCTTCATATTTCTGGATCAACTCTACCGACAGAAAGGCCTTGGTAAAAATTTCTTGAGTTTCTTGCGGTTGTTGAGTGAATTCGAAAAATCTCTTCAATTCCAAAATAAAAATTTCTAAATCACCATTTGGTAGCAATTGATTAGGTGGCTTGATATAGTTCTGGAGTCCTGGCGTGGTCGCCATGTTAGAAAAAGACATAGTTTCACAGAAATATTTATTCACTACAAAATCTAACCGGAACACACAATCGTTATACTATTTATAGTACATTGAATTGCGTAATCTACAAAAGGGAGAATTATTAGTTTAAGTGATACTGTTGACACAGAAGACAAACATACTTACTTAATTTAGTTATACAAGCATTCCCGCATCATTCAATAGATATAAAGGTCTAGTGACCTGGTTATGTAAGTAATTCTTTGGAAATTATTATATCATCTTACATNATTAATAAAGATATTACATGTAATAATATTGTAATAATATTATAATAATTACTTTTTTTTAATAATATTATCTTATTGTTAATTTTTTTATTAATTTTTATATTTTTATTTTATTTTTGTAATTTATTTTTAAATTAATTTTACTATTTTTATTTTATATTTGTATTTTATATTTTATTATATTTTATATTTTATATTTTTTATTATATTATCATATTTGTTTTAATGATATTATTGTATTGCTAATTTTTGGAAAATCGTACTGTAGTTCCGAAAAAATGGATGAAAAATTTAATTCCAAAACAAAAATATTTTGAAAGGATATTTGGTCGTAATGATAAAAATAAATTATGGTGACTATTATTTTATTTTCCCGATGATAAATGTCATGGTTAGAGTTTTCAGAAACACTTATTTGGAAAATTAACCAAGAGTAAATTTGAGATCATGCTAAATATATTTTTCTATTCTCAACCAATTACTGCTATGAAATGGACATTTTTAGGGTAGCTATTAAATTAAAAGTATTTGTATTTAAAAAAGTTATAATATTTCTGATATCCCGAATTAAACGGGTATCAATTTGATCATGGAGACAACTTGGCGTAACATTTATATGGACCTTTACGATCTGTGAAAGTTTGACTTTTTTATTAGTATTATTAATAAATTTATCCGTATTAATTAACATTAAGAATAATATGAATAGTTAGAGCATATTAGTCCATCTTAAGATTTATTAATTTATATAAATGTGCAACGCTGTAAATAGTAGAGTTTGGGTAATCACTAACAAATTGTATTGGATTACGCAATGTCAAAAAATTGATTGAAAAATTCATTGTGTACATTACAAGAATTAGAGATGATCTTATAATTTATATTGATCAACATTTTGTTTATTTTAATTTTATAATTTCCATAGCTTCAAAATTTATAGGAATACCAACACAAATTATGGCTCATCAACCTTACACACGCTATTAATGTTATTTACCTCACCATCCAATTTAGTCAAATTACACCTAGATATTCATATAACGCAAAAACTGCTCTACATGTCCCTGGATTTCAATTATAAGACAAATATCATCCAAATGCCGTTTATAAACATTGAGTTTCGCAATTTGGAACGAAGTAATTCGCTTTTCCTGGCTTGTCAAAAATAATGATGCCATCGTTATTGCTAAACGAGTACTCGTTTAGTAACTCTATATTTCATGATACCATTCATTATTTAAAACAAAATTGGCTTTTAAACTAGCAACCTCAAAACATTCTAAAAATGCCCTTTCATACAAAATATGATGTTGAGATATTTATTCCATATAAAACAACACAAATCAATGGTTTCATTGGTGATTCATTAATAAACAAACTATGAACTTCAAGCGGAATCATAATCTTATTCACATTGTGTCCATTCATCTATGAAATACCGGAAACAAATTCCAAATTATCTTTAAATCCAGACTCTGATCTCATTAAAGGTTTTAATAATCCATCCAAAATTTTAGCTGTTTTATTCTGAGTAGGGCCAACCATAGATAAGAAAGTCTTGCAATTAGTATTAATCTTTTTCATTGATAGGAATATATGAAAATATAAATGTTCAAATTTTGTGTTCGTTTTTACACACGATTTGTATTATATTTCAAAATACTTACTTCATTTTGAGACAAATCAACCTTACTCATATATCATACATTAAATTTCATAATTCCAAATAATTTCTTAATATAAGCATCTTTCTTAGATTTTATTTGCGAATTTTATTTTCTAATAATAATAATAATACCAATAATAATAATAATAATACTAATAATAATAATAATAATAATAATAATAATAATAATAATAATAATAATAATAATAATAATAATAATAATAATAATAATAATAATAATAATAATAATAATAATAATAATAATAATAATAATAATAATAATAAAGGCATTGCAAATCAACAGTGAAAATATTAAACTCGGCCAATCATTGGATCAATCAACTGCTAGCCTCCAAAAGTCATATCCATATTTAACTCAATTGAATTTTACAATTCAATCTTTCCCCCAGCTTCCGTCAGATACGGTTACTATAGTATATCAAGCGTTCAATTTGAGGAAAACTCTAAGCCAAACACAATATCAAGATCATACAGTCATGTTCTTTGTGAAAAATGATTTCGGCGTCAACCTAAAAACCAGTTCAATATATGTCATTCCGAATTTAAATAATCTGATAGATTCGTCTCCTGAATCGTATAATTGCACTACTGATTGTAGCAGCCTGGTTTCTCATAAATTCCAATGTCGAGTAAAAGTGGAGCAATATGAAAATAAAGAACTAGAGGTTGACTATTATTGGATGGTAAGGGGTCACCGACTTGGACCGAATACTAACAATCTATTTGCACCTTATTTCACCCTCGATCATTATACGGTAATTATATTTGATTTTGTTTATGTTCCTTATATCGCTTAAAACAACCTAAGCATATTATTGTTATTGTGTTTAAAAACCAAAATTCATCGACAAAGTCCATGAAAATTGTAAGTGAATCACAAAATGAAATGAAAACTGCCACCTGATTCTCACAGTTTAGACGAGTTGTGACTTCGAAGTGAACTTTTTTGAAAAAAATATGAATTTAATTTCCATGATAAGTGAAAGGCTCATTTGTCCCATTTGGGAAAGAGATTGGTATTCAAATGATTTTCAAGCTCTTTGAGGCCTAATTTGGAATGCCCACTGAAAAAAATGTGCAATTTTATTATTACCTATAAATTGTATAAAAAATAACTCAGTTCTTATTCTTTATAATGTTGCAGTGAATAACAACTTGTATTAATAATTATATGCCCATTTCTTCATTCATTAATATATAAAGCTTTTAATTTAATCTAATAGTAAAATGTTTTCAAACAACATTTAGTCTTTCCATTATCCCTAACGTTAAATACCGTAGAACGAATCTGCTGCACAATTTCCTGAAATTGATTCAACATAAGCTGCATTGTTTTCTTGCAAACATTTGTTTTAGAGACTACTCCATCTGTGATTTTCCTATTCTTAGACACAATTACCTTTATCTTTCTAAGTTTTCTCAATCAATCTCTACTGGTATTTCACTTTATTGACTATCAAAAACACTTGTTCTATCTGACGAAAACTCACGAATCCAGTTATATATTGTTGCTCTTAAAGGAGCTATTCATTTTTATGGTTCTTCTATCTGTTGAATAATTTCTCTTTTCTAGCTCCTTTAAAAGTAAAAACCGAATTACGTCTCTAAATTCCATTGCATCAAATATTTATTTTTAGTCGCTGAATGACTGAAATTAAATATTGATGCATTAAAACAAACTATAGATTTATAACCTTTATATGTGTTTT